>RJWH01001019.1:33878-66049 GCA_004363575.1 Solenodon paradoxus | reverse complement strand
GAGCAGAATAATGGCAGGGAGCTATTTATAGATTGTCTCCAAAAATCCTTAGTAACCAGGGTTGAGAAGAGCTCTGTCCCTCTTGCTTGGAATATTCTCAGCCAACCAGTGGTCTTGCCCTTGATTCCTCTGAATTTGGAATTATTATCAAGTATTGATATGTTCATCATTATTGTCTTTCATATCAACACGTATTTCATGGTTAAAGACCTTTCATGAACATTTATCAATGCAGTTGTGTGATATATTTTATTCTGATAATAATGTGTTCTCTTCAAGGAGAGAGGTTTCATTTTGATGGTTACATTTTATGCAGCAACAACTAATGTCTTATGCTTTGAGATTTATAAGTTTTCTAGCATATTTCTCACTTTTAAATATTGGCCCGAATCCTAACGTTTTCTTCCTTCCCTTTATGTTTGTTCTCTTTTTTTTCTTCCCTCCAGCTTGACCATCTGTCTGCTTACTTTTGTTTCTGTAGAACCATGGACTAAGTACCTAGGGGTGAAATAGCACATGCCACCTAAGGATCCAGCTTTTGGAAGTTATCTCTAATCTTTAAGTACAGAGTGATTTCTGCAAAATGTTCTACATCTTGTGACCATCTGGGCCTATTACTTCACCTACTTAGAGCTCTTTAATGAGGCCGAGGTCATAGATTCAGACCCCATATGATCCAGTTTACATTGCACAGAAAAGAACTTTCTTTTGTGAACCAAGTCAGCAACTGCTAAAGCTGGTGGGTTCATATTGAAAAGGAGCCTGCACTAGAGGACCTGGTGAGAGCTGGATTGAAGCCAGACTTTCACCATTATTATAGAAAACTTCAAAGCATATGTTCTACGGGTGGGTAGTCAGCAGGATTCTTATCATAATGCACTCTTTATATGAAGCTTTAGAATAGACAAGGCATGAGCAATTGTCTCTTTCACATACTTAAGGTCACACAGGGAAAGATCATAATCTAAAACTTAGTCCCATCCTTTATGTCTTTCTGCCTTTCTAGTCACTTTTTCTAATCACATTCCTATAGCGTGGGTCTCTATGATGTTAAGATTTTTATAGATGGAGATTAAGAGACAAAAACCATGATACCTGATGAGATGAGCTGCCACATATAATTGATATGATAATTACTATTAGATGAATATAGTATCTGACACTGAAAAATAGAAATTTGAATATCTTATCCATTTGGCTTTTGTAATACTAATAAAATATTTGCAGGATGATTTAAAACTTACAAACTATTTCCACATCTTCCATCTTACTCAATACATTCAATGTGAGATTAATTTGACTGGTATTAGTATATCTTTTAGATTTAGACAAATTATGTATTGAGAGATTGCAAGATTTTTTCAAGGTCACACTGTTTATAAAGTCTTTGGACCCTGATCCAAAGGACTGCCAAAACATCGCACTCTATTTCATTTTTTGACTTACCTGTACAAAATATTTGAACAGAAAATGTATGGCACGAAACCATTCCTATCATATTTAGATCATCCTGAGCCCTTTAGGGAGACCAGGTGACATGCCAGTTGACAGCATTTCTGAAATTAGAGAGCTTGCTTTCAAATCCTGGCTCTGCCTTTATTTATTTTCAAACCATCCTATCCTACATGACTAGGAAATAATCTTGGCAACAGTTTTTTGAAACTAATTTACCAAATTGTGTAATAGAGCTGCTCAGAAGTGAAATTCAAAAGTAAGAAAACTATTAAAGGGATTTCAGTTCAGAGTCTTGATAGGAGGAGGAAGCAAGATGTTATTAGTCTTTTCTTCCTCCAAGACAATTGTACTTCAATTGTGTGGCATTTTTCTTCCAATTAAAGGCATGTCCTGCATCCAGTGGGTCTTACTTACATTTTGCTGCTTTGCAAGCCCTGGTATCATCTTACCTTATCAATTTATTTTTTCACAATATTACATAATGTATTGTATCTTAATGCAATTTAATTCTTCTTGCTGACTGCTTAAAATCACTAACCAGAAGGTCAATCTAGATTAGTGAACAGCTATTAAAATGTATAGGCAGCAACATAAACAGTAGATAATTGTACTTAATGTAAGTGAAAGCTGCAAGAAATGTGAAGAAAAAATAAACAAGATCTTTTCTTAATTCTGTGATTGTATCTTCCTTTCATTTATATTGCGGGCTATGGATTTAGATTCATCCTCAATTTGCATTTTTTGGGATTCCTTTATTTTTCTCTTTGTGAAATATTCTGTATATACATGAGTGTAAAAGACATAAGTACAGTTTAAAAGCTAATTATAAAGCATCATCCATGAACTACTCAGACCAATTAAAAATGACGCTTTCTCTGTAGTCAGAACAATTTCCTTCTACCACGTATAATATCAACCAAAGAAATATGACCATCTGTGCTTGCTTGTCTCTATAAGTTTATTTCTATAATTTACCCCTTAAATAATTTAGTTTTGTTTTGAAATTTATGCAAGTTAATTTTAGTGTTTTTCTTATGTCACTAGATGTGCAGGACCAGTATTCATCAAATAGATGAGAACACACCCACTCTTCACCTAATTAACAGCAGTTATCCCCCAACCACCATTGGACCTCCAGCACAGCTTGCTCCTACCTCCCACCCACTTCCCCTCTGGTAAAATCACTCCAATTGTCATTGTCAAAGAGTTGGTTTTGTTTTGTCTCTTCATTTGCTTTGCTGTTATTTTTATTCCACATGAAAATGAGATCATCCAGTATTTGTCCTTCTGACTTATTTCACTTAGCAAATTCCTACAAATTCCATTCATATTGATGCAAATGTCAGGGTTTCATTGTTCTATGACTATATAACATTCCACTGTGTATATGTCCGACATCTTTATTGACGTGTTAATGGGCACTTGTTTGTTTTTCAGTTCTTGGTTATTGTAAATAGTTCTTCAATAAGCATGAAGGTGCATATATCTCTGCAAATTAGCATTTTTGAGTAAATATTCAGTAGCGGGATGATAGAATCTTATAGAATTTCCATTCTTTATTTATTGAGAAATCTCCATACTACCTTCCAGAATGATTGCACCAATTTACACCCCCCACTGCAAGTGCAAGTTTCCTTTACTCCGCATCCTTGTCAGCATATGTTTTTTTGTATCTTTTGGATAATAACTATTCTCACAGGTGTGAGGTCATGTCACATATTGTTTTGATCTGTATTTTCCTAATAAGCTAGGAGGAGTATCTTTTCATGTGCCTGTTGGTAATCTCTATGGCTTCTTTGAAGAAATCTAGTCAGAACTACTCAACTTCTTGATTTGTTTTTCTGTTGTTGACTTTTCTGAGTTCTATAATTATATACTTTGAATACTAAGCCATGGTCAGATGATGATTTGCAAATACATTCTCCTATTCAGTAGGATATCTTTTCATTTTGGTGATAGTTTCAATATGCGAAAGCTTTTTAGTGTGATGTCGTCCCATTTATTTATTTTTGTTTTTGCTTCCATTTCTGCTGGAGTTAAGTCCCCAGAGACCAAAGACCAATGTTGCAGAATGTATCACCTATTTTTTCTTCTAAGTATTCTTTGTTTTCTGGACTTACACCTATCTCTAGTCCATTTTGAACTGATTTTTGTTTATGGTGTTAGAAAGTGGTCTAGAGTCATTGCATGTGTTTGTCCAGCTTGCACAGAATCATTTGTTGAAGAGACTTTCCTTTCTACATGGTATCCTTTTGGCTCCTTTGTCATAAATTAACTGATCCTATATATGGGAATCTATTTCTGGTGATTAAATTCTGTTCTATTGATCTGTGTATCTGTTTTTATTCTTGTACCATATCATACACTTTTCACCAGTATTGCTTTGCAGTATAGCTCAAAATTTGGGAATGTGATACTTCCACTCTTGTTCTTTGTCTTATGATTGCTTTAGCTATTCTGTATTTTGTGATTCCATAGAAATTCAATTTCTTTTGTCTATTTCTTTGAAAAATGCCTCTGGAATTTTGATGGGGTATTATATATTTTGATGCTCTCTTTTTTGGTGTCTATATATTAATAAGTATTATGTCTTCTTACTGAACTTAACCCTTAATCACTATATCATATGTGTCCCTGTCTTTTGAAATCTTTTTTAGTTGGAAATTTATTTTATCTGATTTAAGTATATCTTCCCAGGCTTTTTTTAGATTACAAAGATTGCAAGATTGTCTTCTAATCTTTGACTTTGAGCCTGTGTTTTTCTTTAGAATTTAGATGAGTTCCCTGTAGGGAGCAGAAAGTTGAGTTATATATTTTGCCATTTGACCACTATATGACTTTTGTTGGCCATTTTAATTCTTTAACATTTGGAGCTGATTATTGATACGTAACAGTCTATTACTATTTGCTACTTATTTTCTGGGTGTTTTTGCAGACAGTGCCTTTTTTTTCTCTTACTCTCTTGTCTTGTGCTATAAAACTTTTATGTGGTATTTGGTTTTCCTTTTCATTTTCTTTTTTTCTGTATGGATTTATGTTTTGAAGTTACCCTGGGTTTACATAGACATTTCTATGCTTTTAAATTATTTTAACCTGGAAGCAAGTCTTGAACTCCTTCAAACATTTCACACATTTTTTCTTTCCCACATTTTATATATGTGATGTCTTACTTCTAAGTGGGATTTATTTTCATTTTATAGACATTTATTTAGCAGTTCTTGCAAGCCTGGTTTAGTTGTGATAAATTTATTTAACTTTTGTTTTTCCGTAAAGCTCTTTATTGCCCTTTCAATTCTCTATGATTATTAGTTGGGTAGGAAATCCTTTTGAATGGATTGGAAATTCTTTGGATTTGTTGGAAATCCTTTCTTTCCAGCACTTACATATGTTTTCCCCTTCTGGCCTGCAAATTTCTGCTAAGAAATCTGTTGACAGTCTTGTGGGGACTAACTTGTATGTAACTTGTTTTTCTTTAGTTACATTTAATATTCTTTCTTTGCCTTTGGTTTTTGTCATTTGAACAACTGTGTGTCTTTGTGTACATCTTTTTGGATTTTTTGCTTAGAACTGTTTGAGCTTTCTGAAACTGGAAGTCTGTTTCCTTCTTCATGTTGAATAAATTCTCTGCTATTACTTCTTCAAAAATTTTTCACCGCCCTCCCTCATTACATTCTAGGACACTTGATATGTGAATATTTTTCCTCGTGAAGTTATCTCATTTGTTTTATATGTGTATTCATTTCTTTTAATTCTTTTCTTCTCTTTGCTGGCATTCTTGGGTGCATTTCATTGCTGTATCTTCTAGCTTAAATCTTCAAATGGAGACTTCTTCCAGTCTACTCTTCAGTCCCTGTTTTATGTTCTTTAGCTCAGCTGTGTCATTCTTTAGTTGTATGATTTTTGTTTGGAACTGTCTCATTATTCTCTTTATCTTTGTTGTAATTCTCTTTTTGGTCCTGCATTGTTCTCCTGAATTGAGTATCATTAAAATTATTGTTTTGGTTTATTCTTCAGGTAGTTCATTTAATTCTGCTACAATACATTTTAACCAGGGTTTTAGTTTTGAGCCATTATTTTTCATGTATTCCTCTCCTTCATTTTTTGGGGGGTACTCTTTGTTTATTTCAATAGATTAGTCTTCCCTTTTGTAATAACCTTGAGATAACATATCAAGTTGTAGGGTATAGGCCTGGACTGTATTGCTGGACTCTCTTTTGTTGTGTGATCTCGCCATGAGTCAGAATTGTTGAATCTCTAGAGTCAGCATTGTGTTAAGGCCCCTGAGTTCAGTCTAAAGGTTGGAGCTGAGACAAGGGATCAAGAAGCTTTTCCAAGTCACAAGCATGAATTGAAAAGTATCAGGAGAGAGACCTAAGAATGTAGGCCCAGGCCGCAAGTTGATCTCTGTTCCAATAGAGATCACCAATGACAGGTTGCAGGAAAGCATACTCCCCTGTGAATGTCTCTTGATCCTCTAGCTGGGCAGCAGCTACTGTGGAGTGGCTTACAAAAAGTCCTGAGGCCTGGGAATGGGAGTTCCAGCAAGTAACAGGCAGATATGCAAAATTGTTTATCAGTATCTCCAGGCAAGTGTAAAGCTGCTGTTTCAATAGAGCCTCTTTGATGATCCCCCTGAGAAAGGCACAACATGAAATGATCTTTGCAGAAAATCACTCAACTATTTGCATCAGGGTTATATTATATACAGGAAGGCCTATCTCCAGAAATCCAGAGAACTGCAGCTGTAAGCAAAAATTGTCTGACACCATAAGTACACTAACGGCTTATAGTCACAGTGTTTCACCCTGGAGCTTTCCTGCAATAAAACCTCCAGGCTTTGTAACATTCGAAGACTGAATTTTAGTAGGATGTCTAACAGCATTTTGGTTCATTAGGAGGCTAACCCTTTATTTAATGCTAAAAGTTTTGGTTCAGCAAATGCAAGAGGTCTGTATACACTTTATCTCACCGTTTCCCATGCTCTCTGTCCTGTGATTTTTGCTCTCCAGAGACTTGTCATCTCCAAAGAAAAGACACTTTATTTTCCACACCAAGTTTTTTGTGTTCTCAGACAAGTTCCCAAGTGCTGGGGCATATTCTGAGCCTAAGGCTCATAACAGACTTTCTACCCCTTGGGTGCATACTTTTGACCATAATGACTAAAGATAATGTTGGAATTTATTGCAAACTGTCATGCAGATGTGCAAGGGCATACTGAAACAAGTGGCTCAACCATATTGGTGCAAGCAAGTTATGCAACTATCCTGGCTGCTGCTACCACAGAAAAACAGCTCTTGTGGTTTTGCTGTCCTGATAAACATCTGCACACAGTTTCCTGGAATGGTGTCACCACCTCAGGAGAATGACCTCACAGTCTTCCAGAACATCCTGCAGTCACCAGTGGCCTGAGAACAGATTCCACCAAAAACTTCTCAAAAGAGACACCTTCCCCTCCTGAGCATATAAAATGGTGTACAACTGCCTAATTGGCTGCGGTCTTCACTCTGAAGATGGTCCACCTGCACATATCTTAATAAACTTCTATTTTCTTCTGATTGTCTTTTTCTTCCTTGGGTCAGCAGTGAATGAACCTATCACTGAGGGTCTAGATTTTCATCTCTGAGGAGAGTATCCATATCACAGGTCCCTCTCTGCATACTCCATGGTCTCCTCATCTGGTGGCATAAACACTGAGACATATTGGCTTCTCCTGTCATAAGGTCTTTTCTCTTTGTGAAGACCCTGGTCTCCTTTACTCTTCAAAGGTCATAGTATTTAAATAGGTGTGTGTTTTTTGTTTTTTTTTTGCATCTGTGGAGAGGAGATAAACTTGAGATCTTAACAACGTACCATCTTGGAACTGGATGTAATGATTTTTATTGCTGTTTTCATTTGCATTTCATTGCTTGCTAATGAGTTGATCTTGTTTATCTTACTCTTTTTGGTAGTCATTTGAAATTCTCATTTTTTGAAGAGCCTATTCAATTCCTTGGCTGGGTTTTTTTCAGTTGGATTATATGTCTTTCTATTTGTCCTTTTGTGGATTATGTCTTGAAAGATATGAGGGAATTATCCATGGAGATACTTAAGGGAAGAGCATTTTCTAGGTAATGAAAAATATCCAGTGCAAAGGGCCAATGCCAGAAGCCAGCCTTCAATGAAACAGTGAAAAAGAAATTAGTAATAGATGAAGAGTTATGGACATGGAGGGAGACCTCAGAGGTCTTAGAGAAATCTTTGAATGAAATTCTGAGCAACTATAGTGATTTGGATAGAGGAGTACATGATCTGACTTTTCTTCCTCCACTTCAAAATTAATATACTTCTTTTCCCTAGCAGTTTTAAGGGTACATAAAAGATGGAGTGAATGTGTAGGCTATTGATAGAGGTTGTACTTTCCATTTCTGCAACTCTGGTTCTGCAAAGCTAGAGATTGCACCCACCGAAGGGAGCATATTCTTGCTAGGAGACACCAGTAGAATTATTGAACTATACATGCTACCAAGTTGTTTTAGAGTCATTTTCACAGACACCAGTGGATGAGAAGAGTAATCATATTGGGAAAAGTAATTGACACTGAGAGGAGGAAGTGGCAGATCTATTGTCACACAGTCGGGTTAGAGAGAAATAGTTGTGCACCAGGGTTTCCACTTGGATGCTTAGTGCTTCCTCGCTCAATGTCACTGTGAATGAACTTGTGATACATCTCTTGAGAATGTTATGATCATAAGCTCAGATCCTTCAGCAGTGATAGTTTGGTTTACATTACCAGGTAAGACACCAAGACCTGCATTGTCATTCACTAAGGCTAAGGAAATTTAGAGTAGATCATAGAGGAAGAAGATAATCTCTATGAACTGTGGTCCTGAAAGTAAATCCAACAGTTAGAGACATAGTTTATCTTATTGAGATTACCCTAAAATAAGAGGTCAATGGAACATGGAAAATACCTAGAAATGTGAATTTGCATAGACCCAAGATGGAATATGGCAACCATAAAGAATAGCTGCTCAATATTTCTGCAAGGAAATATTCCGCTGGAAATATAATTGATATAACAGGGTGTTAACATGGGCACCATACTTCCTCTAAACTGTTCCCAGCATGACAGTGTTACTTGACTTGGTATATTTCTGCCTCCAAGGACAAGTCTTTGCTCAGTGCACTTTCAATATCCTGCCTGTGACTTTCTCAGAACTGCGTTGTGATCTGAGCCTTGTTCTACTCAATTCTCCTTTCTTCTTTCACAAATTTCATGTGTGTATATTGTGATCGACAGGTTTTCCCAGTCTTCTTCCATTGTCTCAACTTCATCCTTCATAAACGCGTTTCCCAATAAATCTTTTGCGCATGTATTTCCATTTTGCTTTTCTTCTTGAAAGTTCTAAGCTGAAGTAAGGCATGTGTAATATAATTGTCACATGATTTAGTCTAGATCTATAATCTGGCTATTTCTTGTGTAACTCCCCTTTATTCTTTGTTTCTTCCTCCTTTCAGATTGAGTTTGAAAATTAATTATATCGTATAAATCTCGTTTTATTTTTTAGCTTTTAGCTTTAGTATCATTTGAAAATTTAGGGTTTAACTTTCAAGTAATACTGTGCGACTTCACATATAGTGCAAACAATGCACAACAGAATGCACATAATTCTTCCCTCCTGTTCTTTGAGCTATTTTCAGACATTTTACTTCTGAGTCAGGTACAAACTCAACGCATTGCATCCTTTTATTTAAATGATCTAATATCTTTCAGAGAGATTAAGCATGATAAAAATGTCTTTATACTTATGTACATATTTCCCTTTTTTAGTGCTTTTCATTACTTTATGTAAAGTCAAATATCAACTGGGAATATTGTTCATCTTTCCTTAATAATTCTTGCAGTGTAGGTATATATCCTGCTGATACATTTTCTTATATTTTGTGTGTGAAAGTGTTTATTCCCATGTTTTTTTTCATTGTGGGAAAACACACATCACATAAAATTTGTCATTATGACCATTTTTAAATGCATAGTTCTATAGTACAGAGTAATTGGTGTGGAGCCATCCCTACCATACATCTCCAAAATTCTTTTGTCTTCTCCTGCTGCAACTTTGTACTCACTTAAATGTTGACTCTCCATTCATTCCTCCAAGTCCTTAGAAATAATTATTCTACTTTTGACCTCCGTGAGTTTGATTACTCTAAGCACCTCACACAAGTAGAAACATGCAATATTTACTATTTTTCATGACTGGTTTATATCACAGCATAATGTCTTTAATGTGCATCCATGTTGAAGCCTGTGTTAAAGTATCTTTTCTTTTTGAGGCTGAATGATATTCTGTTATATTTCTACATCACATTTTTTATCCATTGATCCATCATTACACACTTGAATTGCTTCTGCCTTTGGCTATTATAAAAATGCTGCTATGAAAATGGATGTACAAGCATCTATTCAAAATATACTTTTTTTTAGTATAAACCTAGTAATGGAATTACTGGATCACATGATAAATTTTCTAGTTCTCTTAGGAAAAGAACCACAGACTGGGAGGCTTAAGCAGCAGACATATATTTTCTCAAAATTTTGGAGTCAGAAATTGAGGTGCCAGCAGGATTGGTTTCTTATGAGTCTTCTCTCTTGGGTTTGTAGATGAGAGTCTTTTCTCTCTTTCTTCTGTGTTTTCTGAGGCCAAATTTTTCTTTGCCTATAAGAATGTTGGTCATAATGGATTAGGGACCACCAGAAAGACTGACTGACTTAACGTGTTTAAAAACACTATCTCCAAATATTCTGAGGTAGTGGGGTGGAGGCATTTAAGATTCTAACACATAGATTTGAGAGGGACATATTCTCAACCCTTAACACTATGCTGACTCCCCAAAATTTATATCCTTCTGGCATACAAACACTTATCCCCCGATTTCCCAAATCTTGAATATTCTTGCACAGCTCTAAGTAAAAAATCTCATAAATATTATTTAAATCATGTGTAGGTGAGGCTTAGGGTATAACTCATTAGAGGTAAAATTTCTCTCTGGCTATAAAATGATGAAACCAGGCAATAACTTACACACTTTTAAAATACAATGGTGTCCAGGCATAGGATAGACATTCTCATCCCCAAAGAAGCAATTTCTCTTCCAAAAGAGCAAAAAGAGATGTGATGTCAAGCAAGTCTAAAGTCCAGCAGGGAAAATATCACTAAAGTCTTGAGAACAATCTTTTTTGGTTTTATGCTCTGTCCTCTGAGCCTATCAGGGTGGTGACCCTATCCTCTAAACCCTGGGCAAGCGTGGTCTGGCCTACTAAAACCCAGGAGATGAACCTCATGCTATGAAACCCAGGAGCTAGTACTGTACTCTGGAAACAAACAGGAGAAAGTCCTGCTTTTAGGTCAATGGCCTCTGGGTTCATTGTGGCAGGGGCAGCCCTCCAACCGCTGAGCACATCCAAGGTCACTCTTCTTTTTCCTTGAAAGGACTGATAGCTCTATTGGCCCATCTTGTAGAAAGCCAGAAGACAGACAAACTTCAACAGATAATGCATAAAGTTTGCTGGCACTTCATGCAACCATGGGGGTGCAAGTCATCAGACAACAGTTCTTGCCTACATAACAACATCTGTATTTCTGGCTTATGCTGAGGTAGTTGATTGGATCTTTGAGCCTCATATACAAAGTCTTTTGCAAGTGATTCATTTTCACCTAAAAGTTTCTTCTTCAATTAATCTTTTTCCTCTTACGCTTTACTAATGCAATATGGAAAATTAAGTCTACACCTTCAACATTTTTCTTCGAAATCTTCTCAGCTAAATATATAAGCTCATCTTTCTAAGTTGTATTTTCCACAAAACACAAAGCATTGTTTGTCTAAAATTTTTGCCACTTCATAAAAAGGGTTGTCTTTTTTTTTTATATTAGCTTGCAATAAAATGTTCTTCTTTTATGTCTAAAGCTTCACCAGAAATACCTGAGATGTTTATATTTATGCCAACATTCTATTAATAGATGCAGGTGATCTCTAAGATGACAGAGGCTGTCTCTACAGCTCTCATCTTACTGAGCTCTCAGCTGAATTATTTAACGTCCATATTTATAGATTCAATCCCTTTCAGGAAATCTATCCTTTTTCTTAAAAAGCATTTCAAAATTCTTCTGGTCTCTTCTCATTACCAAAATCGTTTCCATGTTTTTAGATGACGGTTAGAGTAGCACCCTATTTCTCATACTAAAAATCTGTGTTAGTCAGCTGTGTAACAGGATACCTCACAATGTGTGGCTGAAATAACAGACATTTAACTTCTCACAGGTCTGAGGTCGTTAAGTCTGAGATTATGGTGTCAGCAGTTTGGTTTCCTCTGAGGCTTCTCTCTTTATCTTGTATCTGGCACTCTTGTCCCATAGTCTTCCTGCTGTGCTTTTCTTTATCTAAATTCCTCCTCTAGGCCATTTATCATATTTGGATTTACCTTAGTGACTTAAATTTTAAATTAATTTAAAGACCCCACTCTCGAAATATAGTCACATTCTGAGGTACCGGAGAGCAGGACTTCAGCTTATTATGCATTTAAGGAGAACAGAGTTCAGCCCATATGATAGGGTAGTCCTATATTTAATCTTTTGAGTAATTACTAAAGTGCTTTTTTTATAGCCATTGTACCATTTTATATTCCCACCAAGAATACACAGACATTCCAATTTTTCTATGTTCTCTCCGAAAAGTGTTATTTTGGTTTTTGGTTTTTGAGGTAACAGTCACACTAATGAACATGAAGTGGCATTTTATTGTGGATTTTGTTTGCATTTCCTTAATACCCCGTTATGTTGAACATGTTTTTGAAAGCTTGTTGGTAATTTGTATATCTTCTTTGGGGAAGTTTTCGTTCAAGTCATTTGCCTATTTGAAAATCAGGCTGTTTTATGTTGCAGGAATTCTTCACGTTGTTGAGGAAAAGAAACTCTTTTTATCTACTTTCTATGTTCTTAGCTGAGACAAACCTGTAAATAAGGAACAGATTGAGAGGAGAAAAAAACAATTTAACTTCACAAAGAGGTTAAAAAATGACTAATGCAGGCTGCTTTTATAACTTTTAGAAAAAGAAGTAGTAGCTTTAGGATGAGTGCCAGGACAAAGATTTTTCAGGTTTGAACATTAATTTAGTGAGCTAAACAGCTTATTTACCGGAGAAACATGCCCTGAAAACCCTGTTTGTGGCAATATGGTATCTTTTCCCCTCCTGGTACAGGGAGAGTACCTGTCAGATGGAGGGTTTCCAGCCAGCCCTCTGCTTTTCATGAGATCAGCTAATTCAGAGTAAAATTTCTGCTTTCTCTGCTTCTCAAGCAATTTTAATTCAAAATAGTAAGTATTTTACTTTTATACATTTTGGGTGTTCTTCCCTGAACTCTGACAATATATTCTGGATATAAATCCCTTGTTAGATATTTTCTCCACTTCCACATATTGACTTTTCTTTCTATTGATAGTGTCCTTTGATGTATAAAAGTCAATTTTGACTAAGTTTAAATTACTTAATTTTTAACTTGATTTCTGTCTTTTGAGCTCACATTATAGAAATCATTGACAACTTGAATGTCATGAATATTTTCTCCCATGATTTCTTCTGTTTTCAATTAAATTTTAGTTTCTTATGTTCTTATATTTAAGTCTTTGGTTAATTTTGGGTTGATATTTGGATATGTCATACTAGATAAGGATCCGATGTTAATATTTTGCATGTAAATATCTCACTTTTTCACTACCATTTAACAGATTGTTCTTGTCATCTAATTGGTCTTGTCATCTTTGTCATAAATAGTTTGAATACATATATGTGGGTTTATTTCTGGACTCTATTCTGTTCCATTGATCTATATGCCTGCCATTATGCCAGTATCCTATTTTTTGATAATTATGGCATCATAATTAAGTTTTGAAGTCAGGAAGTTTGAGTTCTCCAAATTGTTATCCAGTTACAAGATTTCTCTGGTTATTTGGAGTACATTGAAATTTCATATAACTTTTTAGGATAGATTTTTTTTTTTCCCCACTGCTACCAAAAAACAGTTGGGAACCTGAGAAGGATGTCATTAAATCCAAATATCTTTCTGGATATTATTGAAATATTAATAGTATTAAGGTGTTTGATCTCTGACCCAAAAATGTCATTGCATCTATATACGTCCTTTTTAGTATTTTCAGCAATGTCTTGTGGTCTTAAGTTTATTCCAAAGTATTTTATTTTTTGATGATATTATAAATGAAATTGAGTGACTGATCTTTTATATTTATAACAGAAATTTGTGAAAATATATGTATTTTTTCAATTATTTCTGTTTCTGAATTTAAATTTCCTTAATGGCTAATGATCTTTACCATATTTAATGTGCTTATTTTTCATTCTGTGTATTCTCCTCAGTAAAATGTCTTCCATTTTCCTGTTTTCTAATTTGATTGTTTATTCCTGTTGAATTTAGAGAATTTAAATATATTGTCTAGATATGGGTGTTTTGTCAGAAATGTAGTTTGAAAATATTTTCTCCAAGTGTATACCTTATCTTTTCATCCTCTTAATGTGTTTTTCCCCTCACAACAAAAGGCAATTTGGGTGAAATAAATTTACTAATTTTTTTCTTTTATGGATGGGCAATGTGTTGTGTGTAAAAATTCTTTGCCAAGTCTCAGGTTCCAAAGGTTTTCTTCTGTGTTTTTCTCAGAAGTTTTATAGTTTGACATGTTACATTTAAATCTTTGATTCATTTTTAGTTAATTTTTGCATGAGATTCGAAATTTAAGCTCTTCATTATGTTTGGCTATGGCTATCCAGTTCCTCCAGCGTATTTGTTGAAAATACTGTCCTCTACTGAACTGCACTTTCCTACTAGTTAAAAAAGAATTGGCTCTGCTGTGTGGGACTATGCTTTAGTTCTCTAGACTGTGTCATTTTCCTTTTGTTTCTGTAACTATCTGTGGACAACTGCGGCTACAGCCCTCAATCTGTGGTACATGTCAAAGAATTCAACTCTTGCAATTCCATGACTTTTTGTTTCTTGGGAGCACTAGTGGCACTTTATATGGCCCATTGTGTTATTCAAAGTTTATGGAATTGTACTAAACATGCTAAAAAATATGAAAGTACCATGAAACATCACTTTTACCAGTCATATGCAATTTGTGGGAGAGACTAATGGCTCATATGGAAATGATTAGCATCACACAGCATTTTAAATAGGTACAACACTTGAGCTGACCTCAGTAGCAACAGGAGGTAGCCACAAATTATTACAATAGTACAGTGCCCACTATAATTAATTCTGCACAGCTATGATTTAATCTCTACCTTTGTTTACCTGTCTCTCCACTGTCAATGGCATCATGCAGGGTCTGTAAGTGGTTACATGAATACATTTTGATAAATTAAGATTTTTATGATAGATTTGTGTATATTTTGTGGTAGAAAATGATGGAGACAATTAAACACATATTTTAATACATTCATGACATACCTAATGTTCTGTTAATATTTTAGTATTTCTAGGCTAAGTGGTTCATCAGTGAGTTTTTTCAAATTGTGACAAATTTTGGATAATTTTTTCCAGTCTGCTTATTTGAAAAAAAATTTGTGTATTAGTTGATCCATGCAGTTCAAACTGCATGATGGAAACTTAATATTTTAATGCATTGTTTGTTTAGTTACTCTGTGTTCCATTAGAACAACAATTTTAATGTTGTTCAATTTCTTACACCCTGCTATTTTTCTCTATACTCATTCTTTAATTACTGAGTTAGGAATAATAAATATTCAGAGACAATTATGAGAATGTTTCTTTGAATTCTATGAACTTTTTTTAGAATATTTTGAAGTTCTAGTATTATTTGAAAATTTAGTTATGACTGTACTTTTGATAAATTGGCTCTTCTTAAAGAAAAATGACCCTCTTTATTCCTGCTAATAACTCTTATTTGAAGTTAGCTTTTTCTGATTTTATTTATTTCAATTTTCTTCTAACTAATGTTTGCAGAATTTATATTTCTAGACCTTAATTTTTCACTTTTTCTTTATTTTGAAGAAGTATAAAGCTATATCTTGTGATAATCTCTGCTTTTAGATGGGAATATTTAGGTTATACCTAATGTAAGTTTAGGTTTGTTATGTTTACATAAATATATCATTTTGTTATTTCTCTACTTGTGATATATTTTATTTATACTTTCCCTATTTTATACTGTCTTTGAATTAATTAGATACTTTATGATATAATTTTATTTTCATTTGTCCTATTTTCCTTCTTTTATTAAAGCTGTCCATAGATGCTATAGGAATTATAATGTACTTTTTATTTTTAGAGAAGGAAGCAGGTCGGAATGGAATTAAGTAGGCAGGCAGGACGAGAGAGAGCAGGGAGAAGAGGAGGAAGTATTTATCTATTTATTCATTTTGCTTCTTCCCTCAACTTCAGCTTGTGAACCTGGGTGCTTGGGCTTTATGTGGACTATGCCACCATCACAGATTTAACAGCTAAGTTACATTTTTGTAATGCACATTTTTAAGTTATCAGTCTTTTAAATAATATACCACTTTATGTAAGTTTAGGAGCTGTGAAACGTTCTTTCTAGCTCCCCATTGTGACTTATTTATCGTATATTTTACCTCAAGTTGGTAAAAACCTGCAGCACATAGGTAATATTTTGATCAGGTTTTGAATAAAATCGAAAAGCAGGAAACTATTTTATATTTGCCCATGTATTTACCATTTCCAATACTCTTAATATCTTTAAGGAGATAAAATTTCCATCTAATGTTGTTTTCCTTTTTTCCAAAGATTTTAAAAACTTTTGTAGACAGATATTCTTGTAGTTAATTTTATTGATATTTGTAGATTTTAGATTGACCATTTTTAAAAATAATTTAAGGATACTAATTTCATTATCTTCTGTGTTACATAGTTTCCAGTCTGATATCTGTTGTCATTCTTAGTTTTGATAATTTGAGAGCATTACACCTTTTTAATCTCTCTAACTTCTCTAAGCTTTTCTCTTTACTATTTGGTTTTAGCAATTTCACTATGGTATTTATTGATGTGATTTTATTTTATTGAGAATTTATTCTGTAGGCTTATAATTTTCATCAAATTTGGAAAATGAAATAATTGGTTATAATTTCTTTAAATATTTGTATGTTTCTCCTCTTTCCTATGACTTCCCATACATAAAATCACTTGGCCAGAACTCTGTGATTTCACATGGATAGTTTCTCTTTCGATGTTTTGAAGTTCTTTGATTTTATTGTATAAAATGTTAAATTATTTGTTAATCCTTTCCATTGTATTATTTATTTTGGAACTTGTATTTTTTTAATCAGTAGATAATTGACATGAATACTTCTACATCTTTCATCTTTTTATTACAGTATTCATGTTTTTCTTTACATCCTTGAGCATATGGAACATAATTATCATTACTGGTTTAATGTCTTCCATATATTATATCATTTTTATCATTTTTTGTCATTTTCTTGCCTATAGAACACTTTTTCTCTTTTTTATAGATGGCAATTTTTATTGGTTACCTTATATTTTACATTGTTATGTGCCGTGCTCCTTTGATTACTGACATTTTATTTTGTTGCAGGCAAATTTAATAATTTAATAATTACACGTGTATTAAAAAGTTCAGTTTAAATCTTCTGAAGTTGTTTGTAACCTCTTTTAGGGTAGAGCTAGAGCATCCACTAATTAAATTCCATTAATTTTTAAAAATATCTCAGCCTTCCGAGCTCTCTAACACACTATTTATATGTTAACATGATTTCTCTATTCCTTCTAGAAGAAACACAACTGCTTTTTAGTACTGGGTGACCTCTGTAAGTTGTTATTCGTATAGCTTCTCAGTAATAATTCTTTCCTTCAAAGTGGTCCTGGTCTGTTCTTGTTGGTTTTTTTCCATATACATGTGTAGGATGCTCTTCAGTCAAGACTCAAGGAAATCTCTATGCACGTTTCTTAGGATATTTTCTGTATAATTTCCTCTTTCCAGGCATTTACCTTTGCAACTAAAGCTGCCTTAGTCTTACTAAACTTAAATTTCTCAATCTCCAGTAAAATTGCTGGATTCTACTTTCCCCTTCCTTGGTCTACCTCTAAGATTACCTACACAGAAATTGTTTTTTCTTGATATTTTGGATTTATAGTCCTGTACTGCCTGTTGTTCAATGTGTGAAAATAGTCATTTGCTATCTTCTGTCCAGTTTTCTAATTGTTTCTAGCAGGAAGGTTTTCTGATGATTTTAGTCTAATGTTTGGAAATGCAAGTCCCCTCTTTTAAAAAAAAATATGAATTGTTGATCTGAACTTCTCTTATTCTCTTCCTGGCTAGCTATGTTCACATGAAAGCAAAATTTAGCACTTTAAATTAATGTTTATGAATGTATGTTTGTAAATTTAAAAGCATTCTTTTAACCTGTCAAATTATTTTTGTTTTCATGTTAGTTATTCTTTTCAGTTCTTTTTTATTCTCAAACTCTTTAATATTTTTATCTTTGATGATTCAAGTAGTTGCTAAAATGTTATTGGAATGAAGAGTAATGAACGTTAGATTTTGGTTATTTGTGATAGTAGTAAAATATTTGAATCTGATTCAACTACATATTGTTCAGTGGTAAAGTGGTCCCTAAGTAGAAGATAGGTGCTAGATTTGCTTGATGCATTTTCATAAATTCCATTGGATTTAGATAGTTTATTATTCATGACACAGCAGGTAACATGAGCTTTTTCTCATATTAATTTTCCTGGCTTCCGTGACCCCACTGAGAGTTATGGAGTGATCTAAGGTGAAATGCTATCATTAGTGATGCATTTGTGTCAGGAAACTCCCAATCTTAAAGGGACTTCTGATAAATCTGCTATTCAGAGACATTAACTTTCCTTTTGTGGAATATAGACAAATCTACACTAGGGAGAAGAGGGGGATTTTGTTATCTTGGAATAGTTTCCTATACAATTATTGTGAAATTAAGTGTAAGTGGCTTTGCTTAAAAGACTCAGAAATTGCCCAGGGTGCAGAGATGCAGAGACTGTTCTCCTTAAAGAATCATAGTTTTTGTTAACTGCAGTAGAGTTTCATCTTGTACGTTAAGGTAAAAATCACATATAGTCAAAATTATTCTTAAATATTTCTTAAATAATGCAAAAGTATACTATATAGAAAATTGTATATCAAGTCCCATGAAGTACTATGCATGCCAAACATATGATAAATGATGAGACCATGAGGATGTACAGATAATTGGTATTCCTCTTCACCTGTCACTACTAAATTTATTTTTTCATTTTCCTAGTGTTGAGTCTGAATTACTAAATTTTTCGTATGGTAGAACTTCAATGAATTGAATATGTTTCTATTATTTTACACAAAAATATATTATAAAAGGCATATATAAGTGCCTTTATAAAATTATTTTATATGGAATTTACCTGAGTTTACCAATGGGTAGTTCAGTGAATAGAAAATGCATGATTATATTTGGTTAACTCATGATTATTTCTAAGGATATTCTTTTTCAAAAGAGCCCCAAAATTGCAAATACATTCTGTGTATTTTTTAGAGTGGCATCTGTTTAACTTCTTTGTCTTTTATTTCTGAACTGAATGTTTGTGCCTGCTATACGCTAAAGAAAAGCTTTTATTCATTGCAGTATGAATTGCAATATGATTTTCTCTGTTTTCCTAGTTCATGACAAATTGACAAAGAGGTGATATTCATAGTATGACTCTCAGAAAAAATGTTATCTATTTTATTTGGTTTTTGAGAAAATCTAATCTTAACATCGAATTTTCTTACTTGAGCCTCTTCTTCAGTTAGCAACTTGGGGACATTAGGCAAAATAAGCAGTAAAAACTCAGAAACTTTTGTTTGTGTGGTGTGAATGTTGCTTAGTGTTCTAATCAGGCAACTTAATCTTTTAAACCATTATCATGTCCTTTTGGATCATTATACATTGGTGAAGGTCTTCTATATATAAGGTTATGCTAACTACTGAAGGCATTTTAAAAAAGATAATATGTGGAAAGTTAAATAAGGGCAAAGTATTTGAATAATTCAAGACTGCAATAAAAGCAATGTCACAATGTGTAATAGTGAATTGATCATGCAGTAATTTCTGTCAAAGTTCAGATGCGTAATGGCTCTGACTTCAAGCAAGAAATATTTGAAGAGATAGTTACAGTGATTTAGAGTAGATGAGCTTATCATGAGTAAATAATGCAGGGAAAGACCTTATTTGTGGAAGTAGCATTGTTAGTAAAAATTTAGAGGAAAAGGCAATGTGGTAGTGGCTGAACCAGGGTGAGTAGTGTGTGGCTGTGAAGAAGATTACTGAATGGAGAAATGGAACAAAAACTGTAGTCAAATTGTTTTGGACCCTAAATATCAACCTAGGGAGCAAAAATAAACAAGCTAAAATAGAAGTCTCATTAGGCTTTGGAGAAAGAATAAAAGTTGTGTGTAAAGAGCACATATTCAGGCTTAAGGACTTTTCTTTATTTCAGACTTTTTTATCTTTCCCAAGTACTAAGCTCCCAGGAGCTTGCATGGGAACCATACAACTTGCAAACTTAGATGATGTAGTTTTAAGTTGAGTTCTTCCTTTCTTTAGTTCTCTACAAGTCACTGTGAATATTTCTAAACTTGTAGTTGCTGGAGGAAAGCAGTAAACATGTATTTTGTCAATTAGAATAGAGTTTTTGTTGAAAATAAGGCAGAGAAGCATGTTAAAGGTGTTGCCATTTTAGATAAGATAAGGAAGATTTTGTTGAGAAGGTGATACTTGAGGAAAGACAAGGATGTGAGAGAACAATTTTAAAGCATTGTTTAAGAGCAAAGATGAAGCCTATAAGATAGGAGAAAACTTGCCTTGAGGTGCCTAGAGAAGGACAGTGTAGATGAAGTTGAGTGGGCAAATTGTAGAGAAGTTAGGAAGTGGAGTCAGAGAAGCACTGGACAGGAGGGGTCTAAACGGATGTCTCAATAATGATGTTAGTCTGAGTGAGTGGAGAGCCCCTGGAGAATTTTTAGAGAAGCAGCATAGTTTATCATACTGTGTTTTATTGCCTCCCAGACATCTTTGACTTTAAGAATCTTCATTGTATTATGGGGAAAACATATGCCATTTAAGCAATGACACAACGATTTCTTTTTGTTAACTTCGGTTCTCATCCTGATTTCAGAAATGTGAAAATGTAAATACAGAATGTAATGTATTCTCAAAACTTCATTCTGAGAATGGATTATAGAAGAGGTTATTATAATGAAACAGGCAAGAAATAATGATCTGTAGACCAGATGGATGTGCGAACAGTGGTCAAACTTGGATATATTTGGAGTAATAGGGGTGATATTTCTGCATGGTTTTGATTCACAGCAACAGTAAGCTGTTGTTTACTGAAATGGGGAAAACTAAGGGAGAAACATATTTCACAGGGTAAAAATTTTGTTTTAGATATGATATAGTTGAAAGTTCTTTAAAACATCTCCAACGGGAGATGTTGAAGAAGCAGTTATAACAAATACACACATAGTGTCAATCATCATTACTTGTGAATTGTGTATCTTTAAATTTGTCTACTTGTTAAAATTTATCTGCAGCCTCCAAATTAATACTCACTGGATTCATTTCAGTGATCATTCACAGGCACATGTGAAATTGTGAAAAATTTGAGTCCCTCAATGTGCAGTAGGGATTGGACAAGAGGACACACCACCTTCTTGTTTCAAACTCATACTGTAACAATTGCCCTTTTGTGTGGTCTATTTCAGTGACATAGTTTTTGCATGCTTATGCTTTTTGTTGATGATTTCGTTGTTTTAAAATGACTCTCGGGTGTAGTCCTGAAGCAGTATTTAGTGTTCTTAAGTTCTTCTGGAGAAAATCATATTATGCATGTTCGTTCAAACATGAATGAATGCTGGTGTTTTTGACAAGTACAATGTCAATGAAACAGCAATGTACATTATGAAATCAGGTCTCTTTCCACATAAGCACACATAAAACAGGGTTTTGTATTGATTGTTGACAATGTTGTGATTACAATCTAACAGGAATCTAATTCTATATTTTGCCTATTGTTCATTACTTGCTGGTTCAGTGACTCTGATAACTTTCTACACCATGGCTACCAGAGGTAACAAATATATATACATATACGTGTATATGTGAATGTAGGATGATATTAAAGCTAGACTGGGTGGTATCATTAAATATACAGTTAAAAAATCCTATTACTTAATAATTTGCATAGATTTGAAAGGATCAATTCTTCTAAGAGTGGCATGTGAAGACTTTCTTACCATTTTGTTAGGAGATGGTCAATAAATTGAGATTAAGCATTTAGAAACTTTCATAGCACTTGAAAATACAATATTATGTCTGCTGAATATAATAACTATTATAGGTTTTATTGTATAGATATAATACAGAAAAGTCGGAATGAGCTAAAGATTAACTTGTTTTCAATTTAAATCACAAAATGACAATGAGATATAATCTCACATCTGTGAGAATGACTACTATCCAAAAGATTAGAAATAAATGTTAGTGAGGTGAGGAGAAAAGGGAAGCCTTCTGTACTATTGGTGAGAGTGTGAATTGTTGCAACCATTATGGAAAGAAGTGCGGAGAATACTCAAAAATTTAAAAATAGAAATAGGATCTTATTATCATACTTCTGAGAATTTACTTGAAAACACTAATTTGAAGAGATACATGCATTCCTGTGCTCATTTCAACATTATTTAAAGTGGACAGGAGCTGATGTCACCTAAGTGCCCATCAACAGAGGAATATTTAAAGGTTATGTGGTATATGTACATGATTACTATTTAGTTATTAAGAAGATGAAAACCTACCATTTACAGCAATATTGATAGAACTAGAAGTATTATGCTTAGTAGGATAAGACAATGAGAAAGGCAAACATCATATAATTTCACTCATGTATAGAGAAACAAAACAAGCAAATAAACCAAATCAAACAAAAATAGACGTTTAGTCTATAAGGTCAAATTAGTGATGGGAAAGGGATAGAGGGACAAATCAGGTAAGAGGGGTCAATTATATAGTTAAGAATAGAATTAGATTGGTGATGGTGGACTTACTGTACTATACTGTACTATACACAGATTTATTTATGAGAATGTATAACTTCAGCTATATAATGTTACAATGCAATGCTTGGTCAATAAAATTTAAATTAAAAAAGTAAAAGAGATTAGGCTTGCATTTGTATTCTTCTATTTTAGTCTCCTTGTAATTAATTTTTATTGTATTAATTCATCTGTAATAGATTGAGGAAAAAGTATCCTTTATCACACATCTTTGTAGGAACATCACGCTAGAAGAGGGCTCCAACTATCTGCTCCACCTTCTGCTCAAGTTGCTCTAAATTGGAGACTAGCATTAAGTGATTTTGAATAATGGATAAAAAACAAGCTTAGAGTGGAAAATGAATACCAGTGAAATAACAGATTAAGACAAGTAAGCTAATACCATTTAAACGCAATTAGACCCATAGCATTGGCATAATCTGGGGACTTTATAGAAATGTAAGATACCACCCAGACCTACTAAGTCAGAATCTGCTTTTTAGCAAGTCCCCTAGTGACTCAAAAGCACATTCAGTGTGTCAGAAGCACTGACTTAGCGGTCTAAGATTATGATCAAGCGCAAGTTGCATGGTGGACTTAGGAATTGACAGAAGAGAAAAAAATCTTCAGTGGTAGTCACGGTGATAGTAGCAAGAAGTAAAAAAACCATCAGAAACAGAAAAAAATGGGAGTTCATATGGATGCCCGATCCTGGCAGCAGTTATGTGGTTTGTTTTACTGGTAAAGAAAAGGTGAAGAAGACTGCTTAGTCTTCTAATACAGAGCTGGCTAGGCAGAGAGCCCATTGCCTGCTACCACATTCTCATGGAGAACCTACTTGACCTTGCATCAAAGCTTTAGGACTTCTGCTCCTTTTGTTCTCTGTGCTGGTTAGCAGGATCCTTCATTGATTTATTTAGTGCTGAAATATCCTACCCATTTCCACAGGTTTCTTAATATGAAGGAAACAATATGACCTTGCTAAATTTCTCTATATTATAGAAGAAATGTGTAGGATTTCTTTTAGATGGAAGCTAGAATTTTTCCTGTGTTTGTGAGAATTCCTGGTTCTTTTAATCTCTTTGTTTCATATACCATTCCCTTGAAATACTTCACTCATTTCCTGACATAAGAGAAAGTCATCTTTTTCTATTTTTTAGTGTACATCTTACAAAAATTTAAAGTCATGTTTGGAAAGAAGAATTCTGGACTATTTGTCATAAAGCAGTGAATTATGGGCACTATTTTTGGCTAACGAGCTTTATAACCATTAGTCACTTACCCTTGTAGTTCTGTTTTAATATTTATGAAGTAAAGTGTTGGACTAAATAATAGCTGTTTGTGTTGACATTCTGTGATGATTTTAGGCAAAGATCCCTGTCTTTTCAGAGATAATTATCTGGATCAAAGAGCACCTTTCTGCCAGGAATAAAAGTAGGTATCTTTGAATGACCAGATGGTGTGCAGGACTTAGAAACTGCTATAGTTTGCAATTTATGAGATGACACAAAAGGGCAAGTTTCCATTGAGGGTGTTTAGTGATAATGGCAGTTGGGTCTGGACAATGTCTTTCAAAGGAAATTGACAAATTTCTATTCCCAAGGAAGCAAGAAATAATTTCAGGAGGAATTCTCTATTCAAACCATCATTGTCTTTGGACAAACATTTTATCTCAGAGGATCCTGATTTTCATATCCCTGAGGAGGCTATGTGAGCAATGGAATAAAATACAGATATGCCTATTAAATAAGAACACATCAATAGCAACACCATTTAAAATAGTACCTTTTTATAAAAAAAACATGGTTAGGAAACCAGAATCTTGGTCAGGTGTGATTTATTCAATA
This sequence comes from Solenodon paradoxus, assembly GCA_004363575.1. NCBI lineage: Eukaryota > Metazoa > Chordata > Mammalia > Eulipotyphla > Solenodontidae > Solenodon > Solenodon paradoxus. The sequence goes on along the minus strand of RJWH01001019.1, from coordinate 41,618 downwards.
TGTCACTGATTGTCTTCATCCACAGGGACATAGGCTGAGAGAGTTGTGGGAAGGATGGCAGTGGGGCACAACACTCAATTTTCACCCTACCTCAACCTTTAGGTTTTCCTGAAATTAATAAAGAAATACGAAAATAGATGAAAGCCAGCACCTGTGATGTAAACTAAGAAGAGGTGTTATCCATTGCTTCAAAAGGAAAAGAGTCTCTGCTATTTTCAGTCAGATGGAACCAATGTGAAAGCAATCAGTGGCTTAAGTCACAAGTTTCTCTCATGGAAGATGTTGGGAAGTTGAATGGAACTAAAATAGACTCAGGGCGAGGAATTGTGGGTAGGATATGGAAGAAAGAGAAGAAGAGAGAGGTCGATTCTCTATTTGAAACAATTTTTTGCACCCAGAAATAGTTATACTTGGAAGATCTAAATGAGGATGGCAAATTAAATAGAACTTCTAGGATATCTCTTGACTCAGTTGCTTCCATCATGTTCCAGGGTTCAGTCTCATACTGTAAAGATAATTCTTGGATACTGAAGTGCTCTCTCCTGATGGAACAACAGTAATACTAGTGAAGTCACAGAGTATACTTAAAGGCTTGATCGAAAAGAACCTAGATACAGAAAATCTCCCCTTTTAGTAAACATAATGAAGTCATGTAGATATAAAAGTTATCTTCTAGAACTTTCCTTAGCATCATATCCCTCTCTTTTTGGATCATTGGATGTTAGGTCATTAGAAGAGAAAAATCTAAGTAAGTTGACATCATCTGACCTCCAGACAAAGACAGAGGAGACTTATAATATGAGTTGGAAAGATTATATGAAGGACCAAAGAGAAACTACTGACAATCCTTAGAGATTAATCCTAGGACAAGATGGGCTAGATCTTGCCTTATTCAAATATAACGTGTGAATGCTTATAATAATAAACTATATATAGTCCAATAATTCTAGATGCTGTTATAAAAATGTATCTTTTTGTATGTATAGGGAAGGTGTAAAGTTTGGAAAATAAGAGACAGTGAAGGAATGAAATAAAGGGATGGAAATTGTGACTGGGTAAGATGAAGGAAATTGGGTGAGGTAATATTCTCCCCACCCTGTGAATTGAGAAGCAAAAGTAGACATAAGATGAAAAGGTAACAGCAACAACAAAAGAATGAAAATAGAAATTTTTGAAATGAGTTTAAGTTCCTGTTTGTGGAATAACCTTTTAGAAATAGTTGATTTTTCTAGGTGACTCTATGATTTGTCTCGGGAGGTACTGCTTCTGACCGTCTTTTTTTTTTTTTTTTTTTTTTTTTAAAGAAAAGTTGCATACAAGAATGAAAGTGAATAGGCAAGCAAGCAGGAAGAGAGTGGAGGAAGAAGCATTTTTATTTACTTATTTTTATTTAATTGTACATCTTAGCTGTCCCCCCCAACCCTGGGATACAAATCCTGATACTTGGAATGTATGTGAAATGTGCTAGGTCAGAGGTGGTGTATCTAGCTGTTACTCTATCAGGGCACCCTCTCTTCCTATAGTCTGGAAGGCAATTTTATTGAGAAACTTGTCCACTGAATCAGGGGGTGTACATCCTTAAGACAAATAAGCAATGATAGGATTGGGGGATGGAGCCTAGGGATGAGAAGATGGGAGAGAGAGGCAGGGAGAGAGTAAAGATGATTCTAAGCTGGACAGACTTCCAGAGGAGAACACTAAAATGAAGATCCATCAACCTAAAACAAAAACAAAAACAAAAATAAATCATAAAACCCAATAAACAATGCTGGACTTGAGAAAATAATTAGTGATTATTTAAAAAAGATTATAATGAAACAATGAGCAAAAGTAACCATAACTTTTGAAATATCAACTTCATAAACACCAGGAATGACGTCTGGACACAGCAGCCCAAAGTAGAGAGGAGCAGTAGTGATACAGAAACTCTTGGATGTCTCAGCGGCTGAGAACTGCTCCCAAGAGGAGCGCACATACAACCTGGGGTGAAAAAAGGAGGGGGTTTCCTTTTGAAAACAATAGGACTCTGGGGTTGGAGAATGCAGGAGTGAGAGCCAACGACTGAAGTTTGCACAGAACTGACAGATTTTTATTTGCTGAACCAAAAACTTCAGCAGGAAGAATACGAAAGAAAGATATCCTTCCACTGAACAAAGACACAGCTGGCGGTCTTTCCCAGGCTCTCTTTTTCCTGTGTGGTACCACTTTGGTGGACGCCATATTGGAAAAGGATATGAGGGAGGTGCCTGCCATCTTGGGACAGCTTGTACTAACGGTTGTGGTTCTTGTAGCTGCCAGAGTAGCGGCAACAGGCAGCTGCAGCCCCGACTCAGGCATCTGAGTGATTTCCTACAAAGTTTAGTTTGTGGAGTTTTCTGTTCAGCAACAATAACTCTCAGGAAAGATCATAACAGCAGTTCCACCCGTTGGAGAAACAGCTGTCCCTTCCCATCTGAGACCATTACCGAACCGGCTGCCTGTCTGCCTAGAGTTTAACGCCCCCAGGCCCCTCTGCAAACTGAAATTCTAAAGTGAGGCTATTACATCAAGAGAAGAAAGTCCTCTCGACGAACCCATAGAGATAAACAAAGACGACCAATTAAATTAAGAGACAGAAATCGACCCCAAATGGTAGATTAAAATAAAAGCTCAGAGAAAACTTCTAGTGCAACAGAATCAAGTAAACTTCCTGGAGAAGAGTTCAAAGCCAACAATCCTAATGGTGCTTACTGAAGTTAGGAGAATAATGAATTAAAAAAATCTGTAACAGAGAAAATGAGAAAGTCCTAAACAGAAACCACAGAGTTAAAAAATATTATAGTTGAACTGAAACACACAAGAGAGGGGCCTCAACAGTAGAAGGAGTAGAATGAGCTCCCACAATTGAATCAGTGAGCTAGAAGACAGGGCACTGAAAAGGACCCAAGAGGCCAACAGAGAGAAAAAAAGAATGAGAAGAAACAAAGGCAGCCTAACAATACTTATGGGATAATATCAAGAGGAATACCATTCACATGATAGGGCTTTCAGAGGGAGGAAAGGGAGTGAGGGAAAGAGATTGGCAACCCTAGTTGAAAAAATAATAGCTGAAAACTTCCTTCATTTGGACAAGGAAATGGACATTTAGATTTAGGAAGTTCAAAAAATTCCCAAAACAATGAACCTAAATAGGCAGATACAAAAACACACTGTCATGAAAATGACAAAAATTCAAGGCAAGGAATCTTAAAAACAGAGAAAAATGGATCACAAACAAGAGAACCCCCATAAAATTGTTTGTGGATTTTTAACAGAAATTTACAGACTCGAAGTGAAGAGTACAAGATAGTCAAAGAACTGAAAGAAAAGGACTTCCAACCAAAAGTATTCATTCCGGTTACGTTACTAATTAGGTTTGAAGGAAGAATAAATAACTTTCCAGAAAAACAAAAGTTAAGGACTCATTGTGACTAAATCAGCCTATAAGAAATGCTAATTGAATGTCTGTAAAATTTTTAAAAAAAGACCCATTTAGAAGTAACAAGTCACCAAAAGTATCCAAGAGAGGGTAGAGGAAAAATGTGATTGTAAGAATGAGCTCAAGATTAATTTGCATTCAATTTGATATAGGTTATAAGCGAAATAACAATGGGATATCATCTAACTGCTATGAGAATGACTATTATCCAAATGATTGTTCAAGTATTTTTGAGGATACAGGACATAGATATGTATACACTGTTGGTGAGAGCATAGATTGGTACAACCACTATAGAAAAGAGTAGGGAGATTCCTCAAAAACTTGAAATGGAAATTCTTGATTTTGTCATGCCATACTGGGTATTTACTGAAAAACGCAAAAACACTAATTTGTAGATAGTTACTCCCCCATATTTATTGCTACATTATTTGCAATACCCAAGAGTTGGAAGCATCCTTAGTTCCATTGATGGATGAGTGGATAAAGAAGATGTAATGTGTGTGTGTGTGTGTGTGTGTGTGTGTGTGGTTTCAGTGTTTAACTGTAAGAAATTGATTAATAAATGATGGTTTTTTGTTTTTTTTTTGAGAGAGGAAGAAACACTTTATTTATTTTTATTTAGTTTTTCACATTGTTGTTACCTCTGGCCCTGGGTCTTGAACCTGGGACTTTGGGATGTATGTGGGACTGCTCCCAGGGTATAGTAGACCAGTAGGTCACCAGGGCATGCCCAATGTTGGTATTCTTATAGCATAGAATACTATGCATCCATAATACCATGATATGTAAGAATATTTAATAAAGGAAATTATTAAGTTTTAAACAAAATGGTATGTTACTAAACAAGATTCAGTTTTGTGTTTGGAACCGAAACCCAGACCCTCATTTATTTATGCCTATCTATGTGTCCATCTACCTACTTGAACTTTCTCTAATCTATCAGGAGAGATGTTATAACATAATAAAAATCTGGCTCATGGAATCAATTCTCTTTGAGTTTATGTCTAATGTCTACTTTAGGAAATTTCTTAATTTCCTTTTGTTTCTTTTGTCTCATTTTGATATAAAATATTAATAATATATATTTCATATGACCGTTATAAAGTATAAATGATATAACCCATGTAAAACTCTTAGTTGAGAACCTAGAGACAGTAAATGCATATTTAACATCAATTTTACTTAATCAAATTATTTAATCTAGTTAATTTTATATAACATGTATTGGAAAATTTAATATATAGAGATTATATCTCAATAGTGATATCATATATGCTTTGAATTTATGCATTTTATATTTTCTACATGTTCAAAAATATACATTTATTGTATATTTTTACAATTTATTGATTTAGAGGAATTAAAAGTAAAAAGATGTCAAAAGATATACACAAATGCAATAAAAGATACGGTGATTATCATATTACTATTACAATTTTCAATGAAAGAACCTAGAGAATTAAAAAAAATATGATCCACAAATAGGTCAAAAATCTTGAGGTTTTATATTTTAGGTATCCTATTAACTATGTATCTATCATCTATGTATCTATTATCATCTGCCTATGTATCTGTTATCTATCTCTATCATCATCTACCATCTCTCTCTCTATCTGTCGAATCCTTTCTATATAAAAATATGCAAAGGAACCAAATGACAGAGAAGAGTAGCTAAAGATTTTTAACATACCTGTCTCAGTCCCTGATAGAATGGATTATGCAAAATACAATGATAAAGAACATAGAGGTTCAAGTTTTGGGTTTGGGAATCTAGGCATAGATTTTGACTTAACCACAAAGCTGTTACTTTCAGGTGGGTAATTAATTTCTTTAAGCATCAGTTGCCCTGCCTGCCAAATAAAATGAATATATGTTCTTGCATTGTAAAGCCATTTGTCGTAAGGGCACATGAGAGAACTCTGGGTAGGCACAGTGGCATCAGGGTAGGCACCAGGAAGAAGGAAGAAAGAAGAGTTTCCCTTAATAAAAGAAAAGATGGTGCTCCCTGGTGGAGTAGTGGACTAGTCACTGCCTTTAGCTGAGAGCATAGACCACATGTGCCAGGAACCTGGCTTCCAGACTTGGGACCCAGACAAAAACCAAGATGAACAACCAAATAAAATAGTGATTCTTCCTCCTCTCTCTTCCTGCCTGCCTATCACTGCTCACCTTTATTCCTGCCTGTTCCTTTCCTTTTTAAAACAAAAATAAGAAAAAATTAGCATGTGAAAGGCATGGATACATGGAAAAGCAGTATGCTAGTTGCTGATGTTATTTTCTCTTTATTATTAGTCTTTAGGAAAAAACAGTGTTGGTTTCATTGGAGCATACCAACTAGAATGTTGGGGAAAATTCTGGAGAGGTTAAGTTCATGACAGGAGAAACTAGGGCAGCTGAGAACCATAAACTTGAAGCTGCCTCCAAGCAGTTTCTGTCATCTTCTGCTTATCTGCCTTTGAACACATTACTCCTACTCAGTTTGCGTGCTGTAAAATGGGATTACAAATGATGCCTAAAACATGGTTATTAATAAACCTTTAACATCTTTAAGGAGGTGCCAGAACAGTTCTCGGAGTGTCTCAGTCAGCTGTGGTTTTGTCAGTGTTGTTAGTACCCCAATGAGCAGTTGTGACTCTATCCTGTAGGTTAAATGACCCCAAAGACTTAAGCAAGGCAGCACCAGCTCAGTTCTGTGTTTCATAAAAACAGTATTTGTAACATGGTGACAACTGTGTCACAGGGGTGTGAGACTGGAGGACAACTTAGGAATCAGTTTCGTAACTCCTAGTGCTGAATAAGGAGAACTGGGCCACTCTGATGTTTTATTTTGTTCTATTAATTTTCCATCACAGAGATGCTGCAGCAAAGCGTGGCACGAGGACCTAATGACTCAGGAGATCTTTAAAGGGAGGCGAACACACTGCATCTTGAATTTTTGGTACCTGTTTTATCTTGTCATTATATACTCTAGGGATCTCCCTGCTGAATGCAAGCCCTCAGCATTATTTCTGAAAGTTCAGTGAACATTTTAATCTTTGTGGGCTGATCTTGATACAGACCAGATAAACCAAGTCTCCCGTCTGCCTGCAAAGCAATCAATACCACAGAAGAAAACGAAAAACACTTAAGCCGGGCTTCCTGAATGGCTGCTCCCAAGAAACAAAGGGATGATTTTTCCTCAGAAAGTTTATCCTGGGGATGTGAATCTTTTATAGAGCGATGACAACTGGCGCTGCAAGCGGAGTTAGCAGTGACTTTGGGGTGATGAAGGTCAGAAGGTCACTGCTGAGGCTGACAAAAATAAAAATATTACCTGAGACAATGTAGGTTAGTGAAAATATTTGTGACGTATACAGGCTGGTCAGATTAGAGCAAACCTCCTGTAATGAGGCAGGGGGAATCTCTATTGGACACATGTTTTTCAATGCCGAGCGATGCTTTCTCACCACCCCCCTAAAATCAGGTCTTAAGCAGATATCTGAAATCTCACAATAAGGCATTCCATTCACTCAGCGAAAACACTGTGCGAGACACTGACACCTCCTGTTTCTAAATAAAACCTACATATGCTTTTCTCTCCTCACTTTTGTTTACCTGTCCTTCAGCTTCGGTATTATGCTTTTTGATAATCATTCCGGAGCTTGCCCTTCAAGGCTGGATTGTGGGCCCTTATTATGTGTAATCATAGAACTCTCTACTGTCCCTGCTTCTAAATTTTATAACGCTATGTTATAGCTTTATTATATACACATATATAATACATTCATAAAATTTTTGTTTATTTTTTTCTTTCCAAAGCTATGAACTCCTTGAAGGCAAATGCTATTGCTACTGTATCTGCACCAGTAGGTACTATAAAATATTTATGGAGAGAGGAGAGGGGAAGAGAGGAGAGAGGGAAAGAGGAAGAGAGGAGAGAGGAAGAGAGGAGAGAGGATCAGAGGAAGAGAGGAAGAGAGGAGAGAGGGAGAGAGGAGAGAGGGAGAGAGGAAGAGAGAAAGGAGAGAGGAAGAGAGAAGAGAGGATCAGAGGAAGAGAGGAAGAGAGGAGAGAGGAGAGAGGGAGAGAGGGAGAGAGGAAGAGAGGAAGAGAGGAAGAGAGGAGAAAGGAAGAGAGGAGAGAGGAGAGAGGAAGAGAGGAGAGAAGAAGAGAGGAAGAGAGGAGAGACGGAGAGGGAAAGAGAGGAGAGAGGAAGACAGGAGAGAGGAAGAGAGGAGAGAGGGAGGGAGGAAGAGAGTAAGAGAGGAGACAGGAGAGAGGAGAGAGGAAGAGAGGAGAGA
>RJWH01001019.1:0-33778 GCA_004363575.1 Solenodon paradoxus | reverse complement strand
AAAAAGATAAAAAAAAACCTTTGCAAACCCCAAAATATCTAAACCGAACTCTTGATTTTTCTACTCAAATGATTTTACCTCCATATCTCCTGACCCAGAGAGGGCATTAATTATTCAGATAACAAATCCACCTGCTCTGTCTTCCTCTCCTATACTTACCTCCATATCCTGTTGATTGACCCAACACCACGGGATTTTTGCACATAGCATTTTCTTTGGGAATTCCTTCCTCCCCAAGTTTTACTTAACTACTTACTTACTGTTCAGTTCTCAGCTTAATATTTTTGCATTTCGTGAAGTTTTCATGGATTCTCAAGTTTTGGTCACAGTTGTCTATGAACCTACTTTTCCCCCAAGAATTCTTTAAGAATAAAAATGTTAACATGATTACTTATTTAATATTTACCTATTCCACTATATTCTAAGTTCTGTCTGCTTATATTCAAATATAGATCATCAGTGTCTAAGACATTGTCTGTCACGTAGTAGGTACTCAATATATATTTGCCGAAAAGTGGATGAGAAGCATAACCTTAGAGATTAACAGCATAATAATGCATCTATCATAGATGCACAAGGACATTGCTATGCAGTAGATACAGTTAACGGAGTCAGAATACTGCATTGGTCAATGATCTGTGATCAAATCACTTTTGTCTGATTATAAATGACATTTTTCCCTCAATAAGTATACTCCATTGTGCCATGTGGAATCTACTTTCCTACTGTGTAGTATGTTCTTGTAGAGTCTTGCCAGACTTAAAAATTTCTGCACATGTTGTTATTAGGAGAGCTTCAGTCTAATACCTGTGACTCAATATTGATCATGTAAAAGTTCAATCACAAACATGATACGAAATTAAATTCTTCGCCTGCCAACAAACCCAAGACAAGCTGAGATTGTTTCAGAGAGCCTTCTCTCTGCACACTTTTCTGCATCAGCTTCTCAGTTTGCAGAAGAAGGAGAGGGGAGGAAATCATTTTCTTTCTCTTACCTTGGTCAGGTTTCTTAGCAAAAGCTTAAGTGCCAGAACTTTCTTGAGAAGTCATACACAGGAAAGCACAAGCGAGGGAAAAGAATACATGGTGCAGAGAAGAAAGGAGAGAAAATGTGTGAGGAGACTATTGAACCGGTTACATAGCTTTAAAAGAAGTGCAGCGGATTGTTCTCAAGTGAGGTCATGTAAACTATTGGATATCAGGATTGTCAATACTGGGGGAAGAAAAGATGTCATTTTGCCCATTCACTTCATGGATCCAAAACTGCACCATAGGCATTATCTCCCCTCACTTCCAGGCTGTAGTAATGACATCTCTAGGTGATTTCTGAGGATGTCAGAGCCCCTGTGTCCCCACTCTGGCTTTTCATTCACTGAAACCCCGAGCAGAGCTGCTGCATCTGGGAGCTGCAATCAACTAACTCCTCCACCTCTAGTCCCACACAAGTCTTTGTTAGGTTTATTCTGGTCAGGAAACAAGGCTGGCATACGGACTCCGGTGGAGCATAAACAAATTTGGGTATATTTTGTCCCCAGTGGCGCTTAGAAAACACTCTATTATGAAAGCCAGGTGTCATCTAGGTACAAGATGCCCTCAATTCTTTCTTGAAAAGAAAAATTCAGTGCTTCAAGTAATGGTGAGTTTCAAAGTCTTGAAAATTTTAAAGAGGATCAGTTAACCAAGTGGCAGCCCTAACTGGTTTCAGGAATTTAATTGTTAGTCATCATTTTCCTTCTCCATCATCCATGATACAGTTACCTATCTTCTTGGATGGTAACTTTACTAGTTTGCTAGTCTAGTTGCTGACTTGATGCGATGACACGTCTTTGTTCTTGAAGAATCTTGCTTATCTTCTGCTTATTGAAGTAAGGGCTCCCAAGCTGTCCATCTGCAATAGGCATGGAAGCATGAAGTGTGTCCCCATGACTTCTCCGTCCTCACGGGGCAGCCCTCCCTCCTCATGATAATCCAGATCAGCTACTTCCTGAGAACTGTGTTAGAACAGGCCTCGCTCACAGGAAGAAAATATTCCTATGTTCCTTCACATACATATAAAATAAAAACACCATTTTCCTTTACATTTATTTTACTAGTCCCCATTCCCACTCACAAAAAGAAAATTTGTCTTGTCATTACTTACTTTAAATTTAAAGATCTCTTTTGGGCCTTATCACTATCATTCAACTATTATCATCAGCAAAATTACTAACCACAGTCCTTTTTATGTGTCCTCTTTTTCTTGTAAGTCTTTCCTCAGCCAATTTTCAATCTTCTTACTCTGACTTTCAGCCTCTCTGCCAAACAGACATTCTTTTATTTGAATATTAGCTCAAAAATCAAAACCTAGGGGAGATTTCTGGTAAGCAGCCTGTCGACACGGACAGTTTTCACTGTAGTCATGTTGCTTGCTGCAGGCAGAAGCCCATAAGGCTCCACAAACTGCCCATCAGTCCATTCTTCAGGGGCAGCACCTAAAGTGTTCCCGGCTTCACAGAAAATTCAAGCCTAGGATGGCAACTCGTGTGTGTGTGTGTGTGTGTGTGTGTGTGTGTGTGTGTATTTCCTTCATTCTGTTTCTTCTTTTTTATGGTAATATTTGTTGTTTATATTCTTTACAGTGCTATATTCATATTCATTTTAAGATACTGAAATTCCTTCTCAGTCTATATTTCACACCACACCCACCACCAGAGTTCCAGTGCCCTTTACTACCTTTTCCCCTGCAGCCATCATCTAGTATCTGTGAGTTTTTTTTCTGGGGTTTATCTGTTTTTTTATTTCGCTACATTATATTCCACATATGAGTGTTTTTTTCTGACTTATTTTACTTAGCTTGATCCCCTGCAGTTCCATTCAGATTGTTGCTAAGGGAACAATTTTGTTTTCTTTTTTTTAGTAGCTGCATAGAACTCCATTGAGTATGTAGACCACAGCTTCTTTACCTAGCCATCTGGTGATGGACATTTAGATTGTTTCCATGTCTTGGCTATTGTGACTGAGATCACACTCTTATGAAGGTTCTGCCACTGTGGAGAGTCTTAGAGGTTAGAGGCAGGGGGATCTGCAGCAGTCAGGATAAGCTCGGTTTAGCTCTGAAAATGAAAAGCAAACTAGCAGAAAGTTCAGTGGCCTAAAACGATGAAGGCTTATTTCTCATTAAAGCTCCGTGCTCAGTGCAAGCTGGCAGTGAGTGCTCTTAAGCCAGGAAGACAGAGCAGCTACCTTCTTGAATAAAGCCAGACACATCCCAGAGGGACAGAGTAAGACAAATCATGCTCCAGCTTTTACAGCTTCTACTAGAAGGGACTCACATTTCAAATTCAACCACGTGACCTTTCCCAACCTAAGAAGGTGAGAGAAGCTCTTGGGCTATGTGCCTGGGAAAAGAATCAGGAATACAGCATCATTATAGAGCATGAAGCTTTTGTCCTAAGATTATTGATTCAGTTTCTACCATAGTGTTAGTTTGATGAGGAAGATAACAGGGAAATTGCACAGTGCTGAATTTTGGATCCAGACTCCATTAGAGCTGATCGATTGAGAGCTACATTTCTTTTGCATCTCTAACCCTTAACAGAAAGAGGTTGGACAGAATCGTTGGTCATTTTCTCCAGATTTGCAACTTGATTTATCTCACTTTATGGGGACAACAGGGAAGGAAATCTAAGCCCAAGAAAGTGCTACCAAAGGAAGTTCTTTCTTTCTACGATCTAGGCCTGAGCCAATAAGGGTATTTCATTGATAGAACTCTGAGGTAGGAAACCTCACACAAGCAGAAGTAGCCCCTGGTTTATCTGAATAATCCAGTTATAGAGAAAAGGAAGGTAATCCAGAGTGAAGAAAATCAAAGCAACTATAGATTTTTTTCCCCTTTGCTATACATCTAATGTCTAAAGATGACCCAAAGGAAAAGGTCTTTTTATCTTCTCTCCCCAAAGTTGGAATAAAATGTGAGTGTGGTGCTTGAATTTCTCCTATAATTTAGCGGTGAGCTCAGGTCAGAATCCAATTTTGCACATTTCAGTTAGGTACAGAGATTCTCTGAAAAGGGAAAGAAATTGCTGGAGAACACTGACTTTCTGTATCCCTGACCACTAACTTACAAAATGATCACTGTTGCTCCATTTTCTCCAAACCCTTGATCTCTCTCCTCTGCAGTGCCATCTAGGGTAGCTTGGCCTTTTAAGTGATCTACTTCCAAGCAGACACCACCCTCCCAAACTCTGGTGCTGTGGTACAGATACCAACTCCCACTCCTGATACTCGCTCTCCTGACCCGTCTTGGTTGTCACAATCTCGTGTCTGTCAAGATCCAATCTTGTAGACAGATTTTATCTATCAGATGAAACCAATTAATCTGGTAAATTATAAGTGATATATGATTTTTCCTTTTCATTTTCTTTTATAAAATAGCACTACATTCTTCCAATATTTGCAGCAGAAGCTTTTCACATGAAGAGGTCACTAGATCGCAAATCTGGACCATAATATGCATGATTTCTGATTTATCTGTTAGCTAATTAGCAAACCTACTTCATGATGGTATCAGAAGTGTTTTGTTTCCACTTTAAAATGTGTTTAAGTTGGTTTTCTGGAGCTATTGAAATCTTACTCCTTGGTTTCTTAGGCTCCAGGTTCATACTTTGTTCCTGATTCTACTCAATCTCATGATGTTGACTTTTCTTGGCACCTCCTTCACCCAACTGTGTAGGCTGAAAGAAATGGAGCTGAAAGGAAGGATTAGAACAATCTCTCTTTTAGGAGCATTTGAAAATATAGCCATTTAAAGTCATGAGCATTACCAGACTGAGTCCCTGTGGCAGACAAACCCTAAGGTGGGCCCACCCGTTGTTTATGCTTTTGTGTTCCCTCCTATTCTTGTGGTTGAGAGTGACTTGTGACTTGCTTCTAAGCAACAGGCTATGATGAAAGTGATCCATGATGAAGTTACTTTCTACGAGACTCTAGTTTGCTGGCAATTTTGTATTACTCTTTCCCTTTGCTAACTGAAGAAGCAAGATGCCACGGGCCCTACAGCAGCAAGGAATTGGATGATTCAAGCACCCCCATGAGTAGGGAGGTGGAAACTTCCCTGGTTGAGTATCCAGATGAGAACTCTGGCTGACATCTTCAGCTTTGTGAGATGCTAAGCCACATCCAGATTCCCAAACCTCAGAAATGGTTATGTAATTTATGTATACAGCTTTATACTGCCAAGTTTGTGGGTATTTGTCATGAGTCAGTTGAAAGCTTATACAGTCCCTGAAAACTTTGAGAGGGGCCACAAATGTGCCTGCTCTGGAACATCTGTTCTCAGCTGGGTGACAGAGAATGTTAGTAAGGAAAGTAAAAAATGATTCATTTGAGTCCTGCAATCTAGACTGACTCCACAACTTCTAAACATACATCAACTCCTTTTACTCCAACTTGGGAGACATATGTAAGAATTCAAGGCCAAGACACTTCAGTTCTAGGCTGCTTTGTAAACCTAGTGTCCTGAAAAGCCCTAGTTAACCCTTCGTGTCTTCTGTGGGAAGAAGCATACATTTAAGTAGAACATGGAGGAAATATTTATCCCTGGGAGAGTCTTCTCTTGCCACACCACCATCTTCCTTATTTTCAGGTGAGTCCCACACTGGGCTCGGGGTGCTGACAGCTGCCTGTGATGGTTGCTGATGCTATACAACCCCACAACCCCCTTGCTGGACTTTCAGGGCCAATTATGAGGTTCTCATAATGTCGCCTGTTTATTCTGAATGACATTCTAATTTCTTTCCAGAGAAATCTTTTATTTCTTCCAGTTGGTCTTTAATATAGCACATATTCAGTTTTGCTTTGTCTTCCAAGGCTTTATTACCATGATGCGAATTTTTTTTGCAACTCTTTAAAAAGTTTCTGTCTTGCTCTGGCAAAACCCAGCACAGATGAGAACATAGTAGGGACATCGGCTGATACATGCCCTCCTTCCTTTGCTTCACAGCTATTGTCCACCTGGTCAAGGAAGGAGAGGGCAGAAAGAGAAGGGTATAGCAGTTAAGATGTGATGTCATTGAGTATGGAAGCACAGTTGATGAATTAAGAGATTATTTTAGCTGCATGTTGCAAAAATACCTGAGTGGCTTTATGTAGAGGATTACGTCACTTTTCTAGGGTTAATACAGTGGCATAACCATGTGTTCAAATGCGATTCCCATTTTTCTGCTCTGCCATCATTTGTATATGGATGACACCTCTCCTCATAGTTGCAGTATGGCTGCCACAGCTCTAAATAATACCTGCATCCTCATAAAGAGGACCCAAATGCAGAGAGGGACAAGTCCTCATCAGTGTCCTTCTAATGAATGAAGAAAATGTCCTCAGAAGACTACTACTGTCTTAGATTTCACTTGCCCATATTAAAACTAATGAGTGAGAATAATGAAGGTGCCATTATTAATATTCATCCCCTGAAGCTGTGATGGAGTCATCTTTTTGGAACTCAGGGGAGACTGACTAGCCAAACAAAATGGGGGTTCTGTCATCAAGATAAATGTGGAGAGAAATACACGTCTCTTAGCAACCAACAATGTCTGCCTCCAACTTAAGATGCAAAGAGGTCAGGTGGTTCCCTGAGATTACGTGGGAGTTGGTACGGAGCTCCATCTTGAACAATGGTGTCTTGTCCACTCAGCATCATGATTTTTCTCTTCTGTCTTTGTCTCTTCTCTATAAAAGGAGTTGGGATAGCACTTTCTGTGATGATTTGTATCACAATGATAATGAAAAGAAGAAAACTTGCTTAAGGGATTACTTCCATATGGGACAATGAAGCAATAACCTAAATAGCCACAGCTCAGTTTCACAGATGCTCCTGCTGGATACAGGAGACTGCTGACTTACTGCACAGCTCTGCTGGGGCTGTTTCCACACCCCACCTCTGACCAGCTGGCACACTTTGTCTCATGCTTTTCCTCGTGTTTGCTGGCTCTGATGTATGTCCCCTGCAGGAAGGTGGAAAAAATTTCCCTCCTGAGGGTTTGTACTGCAGACCGCCCATTCAGCCTTTTGCCCCAGTCCTGGTGCTGAGTTGACAGAGGTAGCTCTTTCCCTAGCACCAGGATGGAGCGATGCGGAAAGCAAGCAGCTCCTCATTGTGCTCGCCTCACAAAGGGTGGGTCTGCTCTGGGCTCAAGAATCATCCATTAGAGCAACTTGACATTTCTTCTGCTTTTGGTCTTCTAGAAGCTTGTGTGCATAATTTAGCTTCTTCGGAGATGGCAAAAGAGAGAAAGAAGATGAAAAAAGCAGCCTCGCTTTGGTTGGCATCATCTGATTGAGCAACCAAGTTGGGGGGTGGTGAGGAGGAGTTTTAGAGAAGAGAGAGTCTGCATTTAAGGCAAAGGCTGCAGAATTCTGAGTCAGCACCATTTCCTCCTGGCGAGCTCTCAGGTGACTCCCCAGCCAAGGACACTGCAGGCAGGACAACAGCATGTGGTTAGACACAGAAAATGGATGCTTTGGAAGCAGACTGACATTTGCTTTTTAATTATCTCCTCTTGGTTTCTGAAGATATATTTTTTATAGCACAGAACCAAGAAGAAAAGAAAATGCCTTTTCATTCTTACAGAGTAAATCTTGACTCTACTGTATATTAACCTTTAGTGCTAGTTAAGACAGATGTCATTTCAACTCCTGATGCTTTAGATCAGATTTAAAGTCAACTGCCCAGTTTTGACAAGCTTGTGTCAGCTTCCCTTTGCTGTCCCTCAGTCACCTCGGGTTATCAAAGGCAAAGCAAACAGACCTAATCTCCTAGTATTAGTGTGACCAAGACAAATGAGGGCCCAGGGGCTGGGCTACTTACTCCTGCCGCCTGGGTGATTACTTAAAGGCAACCGGAAAGGCCTGCTGTAAACCGATCCATACAGCACATCAAGTGAGCGGGACTGATCATAAATGCAGCACAATTCAGAGCAGAGATTTCCTTCTCTGAGGTTACCATGCAGAGCTTTGTGGAGGAAATTGATTATTTGATTGGCGGAACTAATAGTTTTTCAAATATAATCATAGGCATACTATTTTCGGGGGCAGGGGGGAAGTGGGACATGAATAATTCATACAGCTTATTTAATTTTAAAGAATGTACAGGAAATTAATCTTTTTCTCATTAAAATCAGACCCAGCCTCCAAGTCAATTGGCAGAATTACTTTGGGGAGGCGGGGGAGGTGATGTTCCTAGTGATGATGTGTGTATCTGCAAGGTGGGGGTACTCAGGGGGTCTCTTTTGCCCAAAGAGTTCCCTCAAGAAGATTCAAATCTAAAAGTTGGAACTGCTACTCTCCTGAAACAAGGAAGGTGGTTCTTAGATTTATTTTTCCTCATTACCAAACCATCTGCCCCCACCAATCTGAGAGAACCTGAGGGAACCTCCTGTGGGTTCTGCCTGAAACAAATCTCAAGATGAGTTTGTGTAAGCTTTTAGATGAAGAGAACTAAGAATCCCTCACCCCGCCCTTTTTTCTTTTCTGAAAGCAGAAAACTGATGCAGCAGTCGTGCCTCTGGTAACAGGCAGCCTTTGCCTCAGAGACAGGTTTGAAGAAGCTGCCTTATCTCCCTGAGGCATTTTTCTCTTCTCTGAGAGAAAGAGCTTCTGTTGCCCGCAAATGGAGGCCAGGCCAGGCGCAGGGCTGGTGGACAGACAGGCTCCTGGGGAAAGCGTTCATTCCTGTGGGCTGTGAGTTGGTTTGCTGTTTGTGGAAGGAGTTCTCTGCGGCAGTTTGTAGTTTGGGTTTTCATGAGAGAACAAGGAAGCCGAATAGCTGGCGTGAGACCTTCTTTGAAATACTGTAAGATTTCACTTATGTGTGACATAGAGAGAAATCAAACAAATGAGTAAACGAAATAAAGCAAAAATAGACTTTTAGTTTTGTCTGGAAAACCAAAATAACGGGGCTAACTATATGGTAAAGGATAGAACTCAGTTATTAGAACTTTATGTAAGAGATATGTGTTGATTTGCATGATGCCCTTCAACCTGTGTAATGTTCTAATGCACTGTTATTCAATAATCTTTAAAACTATAAAAAAATTTATAGACACACACAAAATGAATAGTAATGGCATTGGGAACATTAGGCATTGGTTATTGATGATTTAGCTTATATCATACAGAGCATATTCTCCTGCATAAAAGGAACAAAACTAAAACAGAGCTGCACACACAAAGGTCAAAAAGCTGGCTCTCTCCTTCTAAAATCCCAGGGAGGCTCCCTCCCGTTCCAGGCTCTGAATGCAATTTGCACTCAATGTTCTTTGCTTGCCAGCTTCCTCCACTGCCTCCCCCAGGGAAGTTTAGGGTTGCAGGAGGTCTCAGTAAAGGACAGCAGGCTGCCTGTAGCAATTCGTTCAAGGGGAAGAAAGGAGCAGGATGCTGTTCCACTGGAGCCCAGTGCTGGGAGGGGCCCAGAGAGGCAAAGGAACATCATCTGTGAATCAGGCCAGGTGGCTGACCTCCGGAATTCCTGGAGGATTTTTATCAGGGATGAGGGCGAATCATCGATGGCACTTCATATTCTGAGGGCAAATGCATTATACACGGATTTTATTCTTCATTCATGATCCTGAGCCCAAGCAAGCCTGTTTCTCTCAGAACGCAGAATCTTTCTAACCAGAATTCTCTTCTTTAAAGGCTCCATGGCCATTGCAGAATAAATTGCAGAGTGAATTTCCAAACCAGCAGCGTTGGATAAATGCTGGCTCCTGAGTGTGCGGGCTAAATGTCGCTCCCTCAACTCTTCCAACACATTACCACCTGACTCTTCCTCATGTCTCCACTCCTTTCCCCTCTTTCTCTGACTGCACGGGCACCCACCCCCCACCCCGCGCCCCGCAAACAGGGACTGAGTTTCCTTCCTTTCTGGGAAAGCTGTCTCTATTTCCCACCAGAAGTATAGATAGCCATCTTTATCTCCTGCACTGAAACTACCACAAAAATGATTTTGCCATTGAAAGAGACTTTTCCAGCCTTTCACAAACTGATCCTTAGAGATTTCTGGTTAAAAACAAAAACTGAAAAAACTGAGAAATACCGTATCAAACATTTTCTAATTAAGTGAGTAAAGCCCCAAATACCATCTAAGGTAACTTCAAAGGAAACATCCAATTGAACATCAAAGATAATATTGCTTTGAATTATTTATGCCGATTTAGTTACATAAACATTTACAAAAGTGACATTGGCAATGGATTAGTGCTGTTAAATGAAAGAGGAATTATCACTGCCTGGAAACACTTTCAATGTAAATCTCTTCTTGGTCTTGTGCGTTAATGGTTCTCCTGATGTGACTGTTTGATTGCTTGCATCTTGGATTCACATTGTTTCCATAGTCACAGAAAGATGACTTGAATGTGCTCAAAGGCATTAGTATAAAACTGCAATATTGTATATTGTGTGTGTTTAAAAATGTTTATTGTATCAGGCCTACATTTTGTGATAATGATATTTATTATTTCTTTGTTCAGGATGCTATTTTTACACTTCAGGATACTGAATTTGTATCTCAGTCTATATTTCACACCACACCCACCACCAAGGTTCCAGTGCCCCTTACCCCCACCTCCTCCCCTATTTCGCCCCTTCCAACCCCCTATTAACCATCATCCTGTGTTCTCTGGGTTTTTGCAGGAGATTACTGTTTGTTTCATTTGATTATATTCCACATATGAGTGTAACCATCCTGTATTTCTCTTATTCCTTCTGACTTATTTCACATAATATGATCCCTTCCAGTGCCATCCAGATTGTTGCAAAGGACACAATTTCATGTGTGTGTTTTGTTGTTTTTATTATGTTTTAGTACCTGCATAGAATACTATTGAGCATATATACTACAGCTTCTTTATCCAGTCATCTGCTAATGGGCATTTAGGTTGTTTCCATGTCTTGGCTTTTGTGAACTGTGCTGCTATAAAATTATGGGGTGCAGAAAGAATTTCTGATTAAAGATTTTGTATCCTCTGGGTATATTCTCAAGTGGGATTGTTGAATCAAATGGTAGATTATTTGCTTGAGAAATATTCATACTGTTTTCAAAGAGGCTGCACCTGTTATGGCTCTTTGGGATAAACCAAGAGGGCACTCTTTGAAAGTACTTTAGCAGATTTATTACGTGCTCAGCAGGGATCCTTCCCAAAGTCTGAGTGTGCATGGCAATTTGTGTTATACTTATATAGGTTAGAAGACTTGCAGGAGAAGAGAGGTGTAAATTAGAGCGGGGATTATAACCCAAGTCAGTCATTTGTAAATTCTTCACATGGGCAATATGTACAGGGTTCAATTTTGCAAGACACATATTTGCAACATACACAAGATTCTGTTTGCAGGCAGTTAAGGAAGTTCTTTATCTTATCAGTTGTCTCTGGCATCCCAGGGAGCTCAGACTGCAGGATGTTTATGACTTTGCTAGCTTGGCAGTTTCACAGCTGTCTTCAGGGCTGCTTGGCTGCTGGAAGCAGTGGGCAGGACTTTTCCTTTACACACCTATTTATATTCTCACCAGCAGGGTAGAAAGCTTTCCTTTTCTCCACACCCGCTCCAACACCTGCTCTTTCCAGTCTTTTTGATATAAGTCATTCTCACTGGTGTGAGGTGATATCTCATGGTAGCTTTTATTTGCCTTTCTCTGATGCTAAGTGATGCAGAACAGTTTTTCAGGTGTCTGTAGGTCATCTGTGTGTCTTCTTTTAAACATGTTTTTTGCACATTTTTTGAGAGTGTCATTTAACTTTTCATTGTTGAGGTGTGTGAGCTCTTTATATATATCGGAGATTAAGCTCTTATCTGATACATGCTGTGTGAATATCTTCTCCAATTCTGTGGGCCGTCTTTTTATTTTAGTGGTGGTTTCTTCCGCTGTGCAGAAAATTTTCAGTTTGATGTAATCCCAATTGTTTAGTTTCACTTTGGCCTCTTTTGACACAGCTTTTCCTTCCACAAGTATCTCTTTGATCTTGAGGCTGTGGAATATCTTTTCCCCCACATTTTCTTCTAAGTGTTTTACGGTTTTAGGTATTATGTGTAGGTCCTTGATCCATCCTGAGTTACTTTTTTTTTTTAAATGACAGAATGAGTGATCTAGTTTCTTTTTTGGAGATGTCATTCCAGTTTTTCTAGCACAATTTATTAACTAGACTTTCCTTATTCCATTGTAAGCCCCTGAAACCTTTGTCATAGATTAACTGTCCATATACATGTAGCTTTATTTCTGGGCTCTCAGTATGATTCCACTGATTTGTGTGTTTTTGTTTCAGTACCAAGCTGGTTTGATGATGTTCGCTCTAGCATACTAGCTTGAGGCCAAGGGGTTTGATTTCACTACTGATCTTTTTTAATCTTAAGATAGCTTTGGTTATTTAAGATGTTTTGTGTTTCCATACAAATGCCAGTATTTTTTTTTGCCTCCATTTCCTAGAAAAATGTCCCTGAATTTTGATGGAAATTGCATTAATGGTATATATTACATTGGATAAAATGTACATTTTTATTATGTTAATTCTTTCAATCCATGAACATGAAATTCCATCTCTTTGTGTCTTCTTCAATTTCTTTGGTAAATTCCTGTAGTTTTAATTGCAGAGGTCTTTCACTTCCTTTGCAAAGTTTATTCCCAGGTGTTTGGTCTTTCTTGGTGCTATTATGAATAGGATTTCTTTCACCTCTACTTAATTATTGGATGTAAGAATGCTACTGATTTTTGCACATGGGTTTTATATGTCTATACTTTGCTGTATTAATGTATTGTTTCTAGCAGTTTTTTCATGGAGTCTTTAATAATATCATGTCATTTCTAAATGATTTGTAAATGATAGTAGTTTATTTCTTCTTTTTCCATTTGGATTCCTTTAATGTGATTTTCTTATCTTATTGCTTTGACCAAGAATTCCAAAATTATACTGAACAGTAGTGATGATAGTGGGAAACCTTGTCTTGTCAGATCTTATGGAAAAGACTGAGTTTTTCATCTTTGATTATGATATTGGCTGTGGGTCAGATATTGCTTTAATTATGTTGAGGTGTGTGCTTGCTACTCCTATTTTGGCAAAGGTTTTTATTACAAGTTGGTGTTAAATTTCATCAAATGCTTTTCCTGTGTCTATTGAAATGATCATATGGTTTTTTTATTTTCACTTGGTTGATGTGGTCTGTTACATTGATTAATTTGTATATGTTGAACCATCCTAGAATCCCTGGAATAAAACCCTCTTGATTGCTGTGTATATTTTTTTGATGTGCTGTTGAATTCTATTTGTCAGCATTTTCTTGAGGATTTTTGCATCTACATTCATCAGTGATTTTGGTCTATAGTTTTCTTTTTTGGTGCTGTCTGCCTAATTTTGGAATCAGGGTAATACTGGCCTTATAGAATATATTTGGTAGTTTTCTCTCCTCTTCAACTTAAGCAATCACAGTGATAGAAACTGAAGCAATAATGAAAAATCACCCTGAAAACAAGAGTCCAATCCAGATAACTTTACCCATGAATTCTACTAAATGTTCAAGGAAGAGCTAATCCCCATCTCAAGTTTTTGAGAGGTTGTAGATTCTAGAAATCTGTTTATTTTTTCATGATTGATGAATCTGTTAGCATAAAAGTGTTCGTAATAGTCTTTCACGATTCTTTTATTTCTGTGACGTCAGTTGTAATCTCCCCTCTTTCATTTTTTTATTTTTGTTATTAGGATTTTCTCTCTCCTTTTCTTAGTGAGTCTGGGTAGTGGTCTATCAATTTTTTTTCAGAGAACTAGCTCTGGATTCATTGATCATTTGGATGTTCTTTTTGTTTCTAATTCCTATTTTACTTTTTATTATTTCTTTCCTTCTGTTTTTTTTTTTTATTTCGATTGCTCTTCCCTTTCTAGTTCCCTGAAGTGTATGGTTAGATATTCAATTTTAGTTCTCTTTCTCTTTTTTGATGTACACTTGCATGGCTATAAACTCTTCCTCAGAACTGCTTTTGCTAAATCCCATCAGTTCTGGTAGCTCATCTCTGAATTTTCATTTGTTTCCAGATAAATCTTAATTTCATTTTTAATTTATCCATAATCCAGGGGTTGTTCAGAAGCGGGTTGTTCACTCTCCACATCTTTGTGGTTCTCTCTTTTTTTTCTTCTTTTGGTTCATTTCTAAATTTTACCCACCTGTCATCAGAGAAGATGCTTTCTAAATTTTGGCCTTGATAAATTTGTTTGGTATTTGTTTTTTGTCCTAGTATGTGGTCTATCCTTGAGACTGTTCCATGTATAATTTTTAAAAATGCATACTTTTTTCTGTTGGGGAATAACATCCCCATTCCATGTGATCTATTGTTTCAATTAGGGGCCCCATTTCTTTGTTGATTTTCTGCCTGGTGATCTATTAATGTATGTGGAGTATTGAATTCCCCTACTATTATTGTGTTACTATCAACGCCTGCTTTTATCTCTTCCAGTATTTGTTTTATATATTTAGGTGTTCCTGCATTGTGTGCACATAGGTTGATGATAATTATTTCCTCTTTCTGGATTATCCCTTGATGATAATGCAGTGTCCATTGTTACCTTGTGATACCCTTTTAAGTTGGAAATTTATTTTGTATCATATTAGTATTGCAGTTCCTGATTTCCTTTCACTGTTGTAGCTTTGATATATTTTTCCATAGCCCTTGACTTTCAACTTATGCTTGCCTTTGGATCTGATATGAGTTTCTTGTAGGTATAATATTCGTGGTTCCTATTTTTTGATCCATCCAGCCACTCCATGTCTATGATTGTTGAGTTAATTCCATTTACGTTTAGGGTCATGATAGAAATGTAATGCTTTTTTTTTCCTTTTGATGGTTTTCAGTGTCTATTTTGTCAGCTTTAACTACTTCCTGGCTATGTATCTCTTTAGAACTGGGTTTTGCACCAGTCCTGCATGTTGTCTCTAATTGTACTGCTCTATAATAGACTTTTATGAGCTAGTGCCATATTATATTTATATATTTGTATAGGTTACCTGCTTTTCTTTCCCTCTTCAGGTTTTTTTTTTTTTTTGATTCTCTCCTGTTAGTCTCATCATTTTTTCTGCTTTTGCTTTCCTATCACCATTCTTGAGACTTGTTTGTACTTTATTTTCATTTTCCCTGTTTGTTTCTTTCAATATTTCTTGAATGGCAGGCTTGGTGATAAAAATTCTTAACTTCTGCTTGTCATTGAATACCTTTATTTCTCATTGTACTTAAATGATAATTTTACTGAGTAGAGTATTCTTGACTGACAGTTTTTGTCTTTCAGTAGTTTGAATGCATCATCCCACTCTTCCTGCTCTGTAGTGCTTCTGTTCAGAAGTCTGATGATAGCCTGATGCCCTTGTTAAGGGTTATATTTTTCTTTTCCCTATCAACCTTGAGTAGTTTTTTGTTGTTTACTTTTGCTAGTTTTGTTAATGTGTCTTGGAGAAGGTCTATTTACTTTTAGAAATTTCAACATTTCCTGCTTCTTGAACATCCATTGCTGCTTTTTGTTACACATGTGGGAAATTCTCTGCTATTACTTCTTTAAATAGGTTTTCTGCTCTTTTTTCTCTCTCTTCTTCTGGGACACCTATTATCCTTATGCTTGGTCTTCTCATAGTGACTGATACTTGCCTTAAATTATCCTCAATCTCATTTCCCTCTCCTTTTCCATGAGGGTCACCTCTGTTATCTTGTCTTCAATTTTCTGATACTCATTTCTCTGCGAGACCGAATCTATTTACGGAGATTTCCATGTTTAGCCGCAATTACGTGACTATATCTATCATCTCTAACATTTTTGCTCAGACTTTCTTCATGACCATATGTCTCCTTGCTGACATATTCCCTTTGATCTGTCACTTTCTTTCTGAGGTCTTCCAATTGCTTTTAGGTAGCTCTGTGAGCCTCCTGCATTTTATTCATCTTCTTTATAACTATAATTTTTAACTCTTTATCTGTTAGGTTTTCCCAATCCATATTAAAGGAATTCTTCTCTGGGGAGCTCTGGCCATCTAGCTCTTTTTGAAGCATCCATGTTTTGTTTTTTGGTGTGCGTGTGGGGGGCGTGTGTGTGTGTGTGTGTGTGTGTGTGTGTGTGTGTGCGCGCGCGTGCGCACGCGACTTAGATTTTTGGCATGGCTTTCTTTTCTGCCTTGAATTTTCACTGTGGGTTTCTTTCTTTCTTTCTTTTTTTTTTTTTACTTTAGAATTTTTCATATCTCTATGATGATGTGACTTATATTAATTAGCTCCTTGATTTTAGTGGGAGTGTGTGGCTTCTGCTTTTTAGGATGCTTTCTTTTGTGGACCAATGATACTGTTTCAGGTAGTGCTTTACGGCTTCTCAGTTTCACAGGCAGCCCAGGTGCAGCATGGAAATATAGCTCGTGTGTAGCCCAAATATGTATTTTGGGATTTATGGATCTGGGTTTGGATTGAGGCAGTGTGGGTGTCCTCAGGTCCTGAGACCTAGTGGATGCTTGTTCCTGGCTTTGGTTGAGTAGGGTGGGGGTTGATAGCCTGTGGTCTAGGGGTTCTGGTCCTGGTTGATATGGCTGTGGTTTCATGTATCTGAAGCCTAGGTGTGCTGGTTCTGGGCTGTGACAGGGTGAAGCTGGGGGGTCAATAATCTGTGGGTTTGTGGGACCCAAATCCTAGTATGTGCTGTTTGCAGGTCTGGTGGAGCAAGGGGAAGGGGTACAGATACTTGAAGTCTGGTGGTTGGGTGTTTGTTCTGGCTCACTTCAGGCAGGTCCTGTGTTCTGGGTCATGGGAGCAGAGGTCTAGGTGATTGTGGTTGAAGCTGGGAAGGCACCAGTCTGAGCTGATTCCAGAAAGATCCGGGGAAGCAGAGGCCTAGGTTCACTGAATCTGGGCAAGCGCAGTGAAGCTGGTCAGGTACTGCTCTGGGCCTCTACAGGGCAGGGCAGTGTGACATGGTCTTGGGGAGTGGTGGTCAGACCCTAAATTTGAGGGTATGTCCTAGAGTGTTTATCTAAAAGGAAAAGACCCTACTGTTTTGTAAGATTCATTTCAAAAAGTTGGAGTTTTGTATTTTAGCTGTCATGATATGTTCTTGTCTGAAAAGCAAGATGAAACTAATATAAGGAATAGCAAATTCCCAGAAGACTAAAGCAAATTAAAAAAAAAAAAAGACCTAGTCATAATCTACAAGGCAATCAAGCTCCATCTTCCAATGATATCTTGTTCTCCACTCCTGGTTACAGAAATCCAGTGCCTTCCAGCTACATGGTGCTGTTAGAGCCTGGATAGGCTGTCGCAGGCTATGCTGCACACCCCAAGATTCCTCTCTCCTTTACTTCACGGATATTTTGATGCACATTCCAATCCTCCTGAGACAAGCACTTAATCAGTTCATAAATGGACAGGGTATTTATTATAAATGCTGGGAGATACAATTTAGCTTTATCTTTATCAGATCTGGGGACGGGGAACAGAGGTAGATCTGATAGATAGGAAAGAAGATCTAAAAACAAGCTTTAACAGTAATAATAAGTGCAAAATTAATGTGCTTTTTTGTTTACTATATTCCCCATCTACCTACTAAAGCATTTGCATGCAGCAAGAGCTGGATTTAAGATGGTGTCACATTGCAAGAAGAGCAGAGAGAAGGTGATTTGAAGGAGTGTTACATCTAGCTATTATGTTAACTTGCTGCTATTCATATTATCTTGTGAGAGTCAACCAATCAAGCATTAGAAATGGAAGTATGAATAGATTTAATAGTCAATCCTATTTGGAAAATAGACTGATGCAGAATTTGAATGCCTAAGAACGTCATTACTCTGTGAATAAATGTAATGGGCAAAATGACAAACTCTAAATCAATAAAATGAATAAAAACTATTATGAAAAACAGACAACCATTAAGAAGATGATAAAGAAGATAAAAAACTAATAGAAAAATAGATAATAAGCATAAACCAGCAATTTCCAATGAAGAACAAATGCCCCATACATACGAAAATTAGACAAGTATATAAACAAACAAGATGCTGTTATTATATTCTGTGAATTTAGAAATTTTTAAAATGCCAACCAATATTGATAAGCATATATACATATATATATATAGATATGATATTCCTTCTAGTAGTGATAAGTATGTATATCAATATAACTTCCTTGGTGGATAATTTGGTATTTCATTAAATATTGCTCAGTTTATACTTTTTAAAAAATGCAGTTCAATTTTTAGGAATCAATTATAATTTAATAATTAAAATCACATACAAATATTTAATAAAATATGTTAATTTACCTTTAGAACATCAGAAACAAATGCCTATTAAGAAGTTAAGCTCAGACCGTTAGACTATTACTTTGCTATTAAGAGACTCAAGAATGAATCAATACTGCTTGGTTCCACCATACCTTCTTCTCCCAGACACCAGGAGGAAATGTATTTCCACACATGAACTTCAGATTATGTGGGACATATCAAGAAAACTTTTAGTTTTTCAGGTTACTAGAATGACCTAGAGGGGAAAAGTGGTATTCTTTGCTCAGTTCCCTGGGTATTCTCAGGTGTTATCTCTTCAGAGAGTCAAAATAAAACAAATAAAAAGTAAAACCATGGTACATCAGCTGAAATGAACTACAAGCCTGACAAAAGAGAGTAAATGTTTTCTTCTCAACAATATCTCTGGACTTACTACCTAACTGAGGATATCTTCCTCAACGAGACAGTCTTGTGGAACTTCTCTAGGTGTGGGCTTTACCTGAGAGACACAGAAACTAGCTCGCTTTAAGAAAAGCATTGATAGGATCTTCTAACCTTTCAGTAAAAGCTCTGTCTTGAGTAATGTAGCCAAGAAGAGAGTGAGAGTAACAATCGCCATGAACATTGACCTTTCACTGTGAGAAAAATACCGTCTTCATCTATATTCTTGAACTTGAGCAATACACCCTCCTCTGAGACTAACTCTTGCTTTTCTGAATCTTCCTTGAGAAAAATAAGGGTGAGGTACGGGGAGAAACCTTAAGATTACAGTGGAGGGCAGAATTTTCTACAAATTACATAGGCCCTGGCAAATATATTTGTA
The DNA here is from genome assembly GCA_004363575.1 of Solenodon paradoxus. Classification (NCBI taxonomy): domain Eukaryota; kingdom Metazoa; phylum Chordata; class Mammalia; order Eulipotyphla; family Solenodontidae; genus Solenodon; species Solenodon paradoxus. Next base: position 14,698 of record RJWH01001019.1, on the reverse strand, counting down.
TGATGTCATAAGATAAGGCATTAAAAATCATAAAGAGTAATATGAAATAATGTGGCTCTTAGTGGAAAAAAAAACTAGCTATTGTATGTAAAGTTTGATTTCAATAGTGTAAGGATTATACACACTGAAGGATGAAAGAATATATGATAATGAAAGTGGATATCTTAAAATAGTTTGAACTTATATTTACATCTTAAAGTAGTTGGGTCACATTTCCCTCTTTCTAAGCAAAAAATATTTAAATGGTAATTATAGGATGTTTTTTAAAACCACAAAAATCAAGTTCTGCTGCCAAGTGTCTTTCCTTCTTGCTATAAACAAGTAGAAAGCTGAGAATGTATGCAAATAAGCGAGCAAAAAGTCACCCTAGCTTTTGGCTTGAAAGTACTTTTTAATGGTGGTGTAGGGACAGAGAACTCAAGGAAAAGAAAGTAATGCTTCAGAGTTGGGAACACAGACTGGAATATGTGGAAAAGAACAGTGGCGAGCTATGTGAATAAAGAATTTCCAGAAATCCGTATTGGGATCCCATTGAGATTTTCAACACTTAAGGTATGAATGGACAGGGTGAGAGTTCATCCGTTCACACAGTGGCAAAATATGCTCTCATTCTGGTGGGTCACAGTGGAGATGCCCCATGGAACACTCCAGATATTCTGTATGTAGTCCAGAAGGATAATGCCTTAGTGGTAGATTGCATTTGGTCTACTCTAGTACATATTTTAAAAACCTTTTAAAAAAAAAGTAAATATCCACTCATGATCAAAATTCTTAAGAAACTAGAAATAGATAAAATTTTTCTTAACCCACTGCAAGGCATCTGCAAAAAAACAGTTGATATATTGATGAAATATTAGATACCATTTCTTAAGATCTGGAATAAGCTAGAATACCTCTCATCACTTTTATTAAAATTGTGCTGAAGGTTTAAACCATTGCAAGAAGGCAAGAAAGATAAAAAAAGGCACATAGCTTATGAAAGAGTAAGTCAAGCAATCTTTATTTATAGTTGACACTAAATTTTTAGCATATGAATATACTAAGGTATTAAAAAACAATTATGAGCTGTAATAAGTGAATTTACCAAGGTTGCAGAATACAAGATAAGCATTAAAACATTTTTTCTATATGCTAGCAGTAAACATTGTAAATCTATTTATAATATAAAAAAATGCAACAATTGAGAATAAGTTGAACCTAAGATGCTCAAGCCTGCTATACTGAGATATACTGCTATTACTGAAAGAAATTAAATATTTCTGACCTTGATAAATGGAATGATACATATCAGTATTGGGAAAATCATTATTGTTAAGTGTCATTCTTCCAATGTTGATTGATTGATATAAATGTAAATTTCATTAAGAACATTAGCACTTTATTTGTGTAAATGGATAAGCTGATTGTGAAATCTCTATTAAATTATGTGAAAATTTGAGTCCAACGTTTTTGAAAAAGGAGGACACAGTATTTATACATACTCTAAAATTTTAGTAATTGACAGTGTGACATTAACATAAGTTTAGACATGTATCAATGGAATAGAAGAGAGTGTACAAGAGATCTTCACATATATAGCCAACTGGTTTTCAATAGTAGTGCCAGGATAATAATGAGAGTGGGTAAGAGGAATAGATAGGTTTTTCAAAAAGGGTAGTGAATAACCTGAGTTAGGATTAGAGTTTAATACAAGTAGAAGGGTATCTAAGTTTCCAGTACTAAACCCAAATTGAGTGAAAGAATATATTTCAGGTTAACTATAAATTCTAGTCCATTCAAAAGAATTAGAATTAAAACTAGGTCCTGGTTAGGGGGAGGGTAAACAATTTAGAAAACTATTCTTATTCTATTCTGTATTATCTCTTGTTCAAAAGTTACCTAGTTTTGTGAACTTCACTATTTTAAACATTTAAATAAATATTCGTCATCTGTTGTCTCAATTTTTGCTACTGTTTTTGGGAAAATGAATGAGTTTTCATTTCATTGGCATAGAAATGCGTGTATGATTTTCAGGCACTGAACATAATATTTTGAAAAAGTCAATGTTGGTAATTCCTTTGCCATCATATAGATGCTCTCTTCATTTATTAATTCATCATTCTTATTTACAATATGCCTAATGCTGTGCTAGTACTCTGATAATCAGTGGAGACACAAAAACAAATCTTGTGAGACTTCTGTCTTCAGTGAGTTCAGACATAATGCACAGTAACATAAATGCTATTGGTGGAGCATGCACAAATTTCACGCAAGTGGTATGAGGTACATGGTGGAGGTTTGACAGAGAAGATATTGGAATAATAAATGAGAGGCTTTCCAACAGAAGGAAAGAGAAAGATCTTCAGAGTGCAAGAAGAAAGCAGGTACAATTTAGTTTCTGACAATTTTCTTGTTAAATATTTGTAAGAGCTTAGTGATCATTAGCTAAACAAATAGTGAATTTGAAAAATTGAGAAACATAGTATTCATAAAATTTTTGAAATATTTTAGAAATATAGATTCTATCCTGAGATTGCATTGTATCAGACATATCACTTAACATTCATGGGCCTATTCATTGTTCAATCAGTAGGGCTGACATGTTGAGCACAACGTGACTGGTCCCGAAGGTAGTGAGAAGGGAACTTGTACCTACCATCTTTCTATGCTAAGACAACAACTTCCCAGCCATTTAAAACATTTTAAGCAATTTTCTCCACAATAAAAACTTAGGAGAAGATAAAGACTTAGTTTATGGGTTTTACACATCACACAGAGTTCCAGTGTCCTTTGCCACCCGATTGTTCTTCCTTTCCTCCACTGCGCTGGCAGTCTATCTTGTATCTTATGAGTTTTTGATGGGGCGTCTTTGTTTATATGTTTTATTTCATTATATTCCACAAACGAGTGAAAGCATCCTGTATTTCTTTTTCTTCCTGACTTACTTCGTTTTATATTATTCCCTCCAATTCCATTCAGATTATTGCAAATACACAATTTCTTTTTTTTTTTTTTTTCCTGGTAGCTGCATGGAATTTCGTTGAGTACATATACCACAACTTCTTTACTCAGTTGATGGTCATTTAGTTTGTTTCCATCTCTTGGCTACTGTGAATTGTGCTGCTATGAACATAGGAGGGCAGATACCTTTTACTGATTAGAGATTTTGTGTCTACTGGGTGCATGTTTAGGAGTAGGATTACTGGAACCACCCTTTGTTCTTGTGGAAGACACAAATCCAAGAAAATATTATAAACATTGATGCTGTAGTCTAAAACACTGAATATCCTGTAAAATAATGTAAAATGGGTGTTCCTCTTACCAGAATAGGCTTTTATAGGTTATATATAACTGGAATATCTCACCCTGCATTTAGTTTTGTATCTTCAAACCTGTGTATCATTGCCTGTTCTTGTGGTACTTTGGTTGTGGCGATCTTAGTGCTGTTCTTTGTGGGTGCTGTGGAGGACTGTGAGAAGGACTAGGTGAGTCTGATGAGGAAACAGGTGGTTTAGAGTTCAGAAAAAGAACTCACTAACATTGTCTCAGCATACTGTTAATTAGATTGTGAATTCATTGACCTGGATTCTTTTACAATTCAGTAGCTACAACTTTGGAAAATGCAGTGATGTAGAAAATGGCTGCCTGGTGCACCCACAGGAGGCTGTTGAAGAGCCTGATGTTGGCTGAGGATTCCAGCTGCAATAAAATAGGCTTAAGGAACATTTCAATGGTCCCCAGTGATAAAGTTTCCAATTTTTCCAGTGTAATATCAAGACCTTCAGTGAGTCTTCTTCAAATGAATCATTTTTTTCATTTTAAATGAGAGAAAATGATTTCGCAACATTTGGAAGGATGAAATTGGTGAAACACTGGATCTAACAGGCTGGATGCTAAGACCATTATGACTTATTCATTAAAACAAAGTAAGACCCCATAGAGTGGTTAGATTATAACTTTTTTTATTGTAACTTAAAACAGTGCTTACTGCATATATTATACATGATATGTAATTAGAATTAATATTTTTGATATATAATATAATGGGAATGATCATTTAATGTATACATATAATTAAAAATTGAATTATAATTATGGTGATAAGGCTACTTTGGGTAAGAGTGAAGTTATCTAACTAGAATATTGGCAAAGACATAAGAGGGTACTTTGTCGGATAGACTTTTAACTTTTTTTTTGTTGCCAGAATTATACCATTTTTGTGAGGATGAGCCAGCTATTTTACATTGATCTTCTAAAAGACGAAATGCTTTCTTCTGCTATTATCTCATTATTCAAAATGTGTTAATATCAATTCTACAACAGTGGAGAAAGGTCAAAAGTACATGGAACCCTATTGAAATTCATGCTTAATCTATTTATAAATTCAGGGTGAAATTCAGCATAGACACCTAGTTTGACTTCAAGGCATTTACTTCATCCACCTTAGGCATGGTAAATGAGATAAAAATTTAAAGTGATCCAATAATGCTCGCAACAGACGTGAGTTCTGAGTTTTATAGTCAATTGACATTGGATTGGCTGCCAGGAATCACACTTAGCAATGAGATAATAAAAATTTATATACAAGTTTAAGATCTTGAACAAGGAAGTCCAGATCCAAGCTACTCTAGTAGCATGCTTTACTGTCAGCCTTCTTCTCTTCTTTCTCCTTCTCCTTCTTCTGTCCCTTGCCCTCCCCATTACCTTCTCCATCATCTCCCTAATATATGTGAACAACTATTTATAGCTGCTTCAAGATTAAAAATTAACATGAATAACAGTACTTTGCAGTAAAAGAGAACTTAACTGTCAGTTCACGTATTCAAGAAGAAGGAGAGAAATAGAACACGAATTTAATTTGTTTATTTTTTTAAGTGAAAGGTGCAGGCAGGGAATGGAGACAAGCCAGGAAGGTAGGCAGACAGGAGGAGAGGAGCAAGTATATTTATTTATTTATTTATTTATTTATTTATTTATTTTATCTAGTTGTTTATCTTGTTGTTGGTCCTGGCTACTCCTGATCTTGGTTGTCTTGAACCCAGATCCTTGGGATGTATATGGACTATCCTTGGCAGACTTAATTGCTTTTAAACCACCAGAAATAGAACATTTAGTATTTATGAGGCGCTAGATTTTATAGTTAGTAAGAAACGTATTTTCCTGTTTTACACAGAGATCTACAGAAAGGTTAATTTACTCAGTGGCGTAGCTGGTAAGTGCCTGTAGATCAGAGATCAAAAATCATTGTACCTAGTTCTGAAGCTCGTGCACTGCCGGTTGTAACACCCAGATTTCCATGTAATCTCAGTGTCTGTATATACCTGCAAATGCTAGCCTGTGATATATTGAGAGGCAAATAATTTTAATTAAACTATGTGTGAGGCATTCAGTTCTTATTGAAAAGACACAGATCTTCAGCTGTTTGGTTATATAAGAAAGGATTAGGAGTAGTGTGCCTATGTGAATTGTTGGAAGTAGTAGTTAACACAGAATTCCTTATCTTTGTTTTTCATTCCTAACTTCCAAACAAAGTCAACTGGTTGGATCTTGATATTTCTCTTAACGTAGTAATAGTACATCTTGGATCATAAATCATGTATACTGATACTTTACTTTTAATGAATTAGGAGGATTACAGGAGGAGATAGACATGTTGAAACTTTATTTTTTAGTGGCTTTACAATTATTACTTTATTTTACCTTCACAATCAGTGATTCATAGACTAGTGATTTAGATCATTTATCCCCTTTTTAAAAATGCAGAAGTTGTGAAGGATTAAGTAATTGTCCAAAGTCATGTAGCTTGATGTAATGGGGGCCAAGAAATTAGATTCATGTCTGCCTGCCATCAATGCTCATGAACTTTCCAGAATAGGGTGGAATTTAGAACACTCTATGTTACTTTTCTATTTTTCTTCACTCTCCTACTCCGGAATCTCACACTCAGCTCACATGGACCTCTCAATGGCTCTTAAACTGTTTTGGGTTTCCTCATCTTTCTACAGACTTATTTTGTTGCCCTGAAATTTCTGCTTCTCACTGCCTGTTGAAATTCTATCTGTCTTTCACATCTAACTGGTTTCATCCCTGAGAAGAGTGTGGAGAAAACTGAAAATGGAAGTGATCTTCACCTCCTCTGGACTGTAGAATAACTCAGTTATGTCATTTGAGAGTCACTGGTCTCCTGTTGTTATTTATCTTATTTTTTGCATCACTTTTTAATTTCTCCATTCAGTTCAAGATGTTCGAAGCCAGGGATTAAATCTACTAAATTTTATTTCACTGATGATCATAGTGGAACAGAGAAGATGTTCAATATATATCTATCAGAGAATGATTTGTGAACAACTGATTTGTCCCATATACATAGCAAGACTTCACTAATAAGCAGTCTTATCATTTATGTATTTATAGCAACATCAATTTAACAGGGTCATTAGATGGAAAGTCTCCTAGTCCTGCTAACATGCCATAATATTTTTTATTTCTACTAGTTTATTAATTATATTCTATACATGGATATTAATAAAGCACTTGCAATTTTAATTTTTAAAAGGTAATCCTTTTTCTTCTAGTTTTATAAATAGAATTTCTTTGGTAAATGCATTTTCATTTCTTTTCTATTCAACACTAAAAGAAATGCCAGTCCAGCTTCTGTCAGAATAACCACAAGTGTACTTAATGTGAATAGATGAACTCTAATGGAGTCTTTGCAAATCCCTCCAGCACAGATTTCAGACTTGAATATTCTATATTTTATTGCATGGGAAACACAAAATGTATCTTATAAACCTAGTGGAATAATTTTCTGCAAGCAAATCTAGGTAAATGCCTTGCTTTTGCCCCAAGAACACCTCCCAAAATGTGATAGAGAACATGTGTTTTATAAATGTTGGTTAGGTGAAATGTAGACCTAGAGACTATATTGAATGTCACATCTCCATAAAAACTGAAGTTCTATCAAAATTCTTTTTCTTTTCTTCAGTTTCTGACTTGTGGGTCTTAATGTTGAAGTTTAGAGGTGGAAGATGACAGCTGCTTTTGAAAGGCCAGTTTGGGCAGGTGGCGCAAAGCCAGTGAAGTACCAAAGTGGAAACATACCAGATTAGCTTCATTTAGCCTTTAGGCTCCTCATTATCTTAGAAGACTTATGATGTACGGCAGTGGGAACCTCAGAGCTTCCAAAGGTTAAAAGCACTGCTGATGCTTAATTAAAACTGCTAATGTTTTAAAAATTGAATAATAAAGCTCTAAGCTTTTTGCAATACAGTGGCACAAACTTATGAATTGAGCTCATAACACTAATTTAAGATCTTCAATAACCTTGAATTCACCACTTATTGAGGAAGATTCTGAAATTTATAAATTCAAAAACAATTAAAACAAGGCAACATTTATCTCAATTTCATCATTGCATGTAAGAAAAAAATAATTTATCATGAACTAGGGCAATATTTTTATTTTTTAAAGGCACCTTTATTTCTATCATCTCATTTAACTAATTGCAATTGAGTGTTGGATCTTATTAAAGTGGAGATGAAGCAAGGACATTTCCTTTAGATTTATAAGATTAAATGTTTAGCAATGCATCAACTGAAAATGATCTAATGTGTTGCTGTGGTGAAATTCTTTGTGGATCTTTAACTTTTTATAATATCGGAGTCCATACAGACAATACTCCAATGCAGAGTAAATTTATCCCAAACAAGTTTATATATTCAAGAGGGATCTTTTCATTATTTTATTTATTAATTATGCTAAAGCAGTCTGTTATAATATAAATTTTATTATTTCAGTGGTTTAGCATGGAATTGTCCAATAAAGTTATTGCTGATTAGCTGCTCTTCCTTGAGATCAGTTATTCATAGACTCAGTTTCCTTCCATCTTTAGTTTCTGCCATCCTTGAGGACCTCAGAGCTCAACTGTTGGCTAGTGGGAGAAGGAGAAGTTAAAGAAGGTCCATGTACTTCTTAACCACATTGGCCTAGAGGTGGCATGCATCACTTCTACTCAAGATCATTCCTCAGACTAATAACCTGTAGAGTTTATGGGTACCCTAAAAGAAGAGAAATTATTCTACATGAACAACTAGCCTACATATGCCATACTTTATTTTTTGCTACTTAAAATATCTTCTTTTTTCCATATTCTTTCTTTTATATACTGTTAGATAACTGAAATTTTACATCTAGACTCAATTAAAAATAATACTTTAATGCTTGGTGGTAAACTTAATATATACAAATGTCGATTTATGATGATGCACGTTAACTGTCTATAATGTTATGTAATGTTCATTCAATGCAATTTAAAAAATAAAAATAATTATTTGACATTATGGTTGGCAATGAGAAGATCTAAAGTCAAGCATATTGGTGCTAGGGACATATTAATACATTAAAATATAAGAGAATGTCTTTGACTCAACAAGGCAGGTTGACCATAGATGTTTATATTGTCTCTTTACCCAAAAGTTACTGAAGTGTTAGCGAGAATTAAACAAAGACAAGACAAATCAAAACTTGACTCTTAGTAGAGGATTTGGATGGTGGATTCTTAGTAAAAAAAGGATTCCAGCAATCAGATTGAAGATGGAAGTGAGTAGAGCACAGATGGCTGCTGAGGCAGAGGGAAGGATGTTGGGCTCTAATTTGTGTGGGGTAATGCTGTCAACTGAGACAGGAATATCTCTTTCATTCAGATCTATGGAAGGACAGTTCTCAAAGTGAGGTTCTCAGATCATCAATGTCATTGTTACTTGAGCATGTGTTGAAAATGCTAACTGTCAGACCAACCTAGACCTACTGAATCGGAAGTTCAGGGGATACTAATCTGAATGGTCTCTGTTTGATAAATACCTTGGCTTCTCAGTACTTAGGAGTTTTTCAGTCACCTGCCACCTGGCTGCAAAGTGAGACCTGTTAATGGATTACTTGTTCACAACAACAGAGCATTAGTCAGTATGAGGCAAGTTTGCAACATTATAGGAAAAAACGGCAGAGAAAAATTAATGGAATAAAATGTCCCTTACAGAAATTAAGATAACTTAAGTATAGAGGTGATTTGCAGCACTCGCAGAGATTTAAAAAAGTCATCTCTACAAGTAAGATCAGATTAGCCTTGAAAAACAAATAAATTAGAGAATAAGAATTAGTATTTTTTGGAGTTAAAAACATCAATAAAAATACAGAAATTCGAGTTATTCCATTGGAATATATGATTTTGAAAATTTCACTAGCTACAGAAACAAAAAGATCAGAAAAAAAGATAAATGCAGAGATGAGAGACAGAGGGAACTGGAACTGGAGGAAAATATTTGATTAACAAGAGACACAGATAAAATAGATAGAAGGAAATTATGGATAAATACTAAAAGAAATTTCTAGTGCTGAAGTATATACATCTGGACCCAATAGTGGGTGGGATATAGAGCAAAAGGACCTTCCCCCAGACAAATTGCTGTGAAATTTTAGGATGCCAAAGTGAATGAAGATTATAAAAGCTGCCAGGGAGTGAAATCAGGACACATACAAAGGAATGAGAATCAGATTAATACAGATTTCATATCTGCAATAGAAGATATTAAAAGGAAATGGAGAAGTGATTTCAAATTTCTGAAGAAAAGATATCAACTATATATATATACATATATACATATGCACACATACATACATACATACACATATATATATATACATATACATACACACATATACCAAGTCAAAGTCTTAACCTGCTTGAGTAAAGAATAAAAACATACATTAAAAACTAAGGGAGTCTACTTCCCAGTAAAAGTTTCTTAGGACATTATTTGAGGAATTACTTTGACAGAATGGGGAGAGTAAAAATGTGGAAGACAAGGAATTCACAGAAAGACAGATACCGGGCAAAGGAAAAAGACAGAGCTCCAGGAGGGGACCTGGAGAAGGGCAGTTTAGACAAAAGTAGGGGAGGCAGCTAAGAAACAGCACCGTTTCATAGAGCCCATTTTAGCCTTGAGAATGTGGAACTACCTCGGTGTGCATAAAGGCCAGCAATGTGAAAAAACAAGACAGGAACTCCAGAACAGTACAAATCTATACAAATAAGCAAAATTAATCATAACCGTCCACTGGGTTCTGCAGGAAGCAGTAAGTGCAGAAGACCAACAAACAAAACATGATTAGTTTACTTTCTGCTTTCATAACCAAGCTATAGATAAAGCACAGCAGACAGTTATGACCTTGGAAAAGAATACAAATATTATCAACCTTGAGAGTTTAAAAGGCAAGAGGTGTTGTCTACAGTTGCTACAAAAAAAAGGTAATATTGAGCATTTATTTCAAGTTACAAAAGCAATTAGAAGAAAAATAGAAAGAATCATATTGGCAGGAGGGGGAAGGAAAGACCAGGGATGATATAAGGAAATTGCATCTTATGTGAGACAAGGAAATCCGCAGATAAAGTTTCAAACTAATGAATACAGAAATATAATGGAAAAACATTACTTAAACTGAAGGTAGTTATCAGAAAAAGAATTTTTGAAATAATTTTAAAGGTTAAATAGTGTTATGCTTGTAATTAAAACTAGAGCTTAGGAAGTTTGGAGCAAAGGAGGTTTGTTTTTCATTTTAATCTGCCTACTTGATTTGATTTTTCAAGTTGTATTAGTGCATCTGTTAGGTCAAAAATGAAAAATAAATAAATCTACTTAATTTTACTTAACTAATGTAGGGGTAGGTACTATTGGTTGCCTATTCACTGTTCGCCTCTTATTTCTCCTTCCTTATGACAGCTCTCTAGATAATGTTTGTGCGGCTGCTTCCTGCCTGTAGTTGTGAGTAGGGCAGGTGACATCTCCAACTATGAGGTGCATTCTTATTCCACTAGATTATCATGGAAATTCCATTTTTATAGTAGATAACTGGGTTGAAGTCATTTGTGTCATCCATTTCTGGGCAAAGATATATAAAATGTGTCTATTGGCAATTTGTGAGCCAGGATCTCTTGTCTTAAGAGACAGGTGTTGTCCTTCCTAGATGTGAGTGTTGGAGGTGTTCAGGTCATCCCTCGGCTCCAACAAGACAAAGTGGAGACCCTCAGGCTGCTCCAACAGAATGATGGAGAGACTGTTACTGAAAAAACGAAACCAACAACCTAGCAACTCTCTGAAATTATGGAGCCATCTTTCCAATAACTTTTATCATATGTACTACTTCTTGTGTTAAGCTATTTGAGTTTTAAATTTTGTTCCTAGCTGTTGAAGACCTGCCATCAGAGTTATGCCTGGTAGATGCACACTATTAAGACTAATCCATTCCTGAACTGTGAAGTCTGAGGATGATGGACGGTTCGAGAATGTGATGAGTGTATCTGTTGCTTTTTAGGTTTGATGAAATAAATGTAAATGTCAAAATTTTCATAAACTCAGAACAGCCTAACTTTAACATGTCTACATTTAGAACAAACTATAAGGACCTCTTGTAAATTAAAAAGTGCACAATAAGAAGCTTTAGAGTTTAACACCTGGACGAAAGTAAATGATCAATCATTGACTACCCCTGAGACACTGATGCTTGTTTTTTCATACACTAGTTCAATAAAATTCTTATCACAACCATGAGAGTTGGTGTTAGGGTTAAGAAAACCAACCTGTGGTTGGGTTAACCTAAGGGAGGGTGTTTAATAGCAGGATCTCAGAGAAGATTTTATCAGCCTGCTTGGGAATCTGATTAAATGATTAAACCAGAGCTGACTCTGAGTTTTCTCAAAGATTCTTAAGTTCCCCAACCCACATTATCTTCTTATTATTTCCCTGTCACATAAATTAGGTAATAATACACATTGGTATACAAAAGGGGGAGTGGGTGACACAGAAGGACCTTGTCAGCAATGACTTTGTTGATGAAAAATTCAGCCCTGAGAAGTTTCTACCTCTTCTTGTTCAAGGACCTTCTTGCGTCCTTTGATATCATTCAAAGGCAAATTGGAGTAAATTGGAGCAAAATAGTATTTTACTGAATCCTCAGCACATTTCTAATTATTATCAAACTTGTAAAATATAGACAGTAACAGCCTTCTACTTTATAGCTAAAAGTAAACATAAATAATTGTTCCAGGATTAGAAATCAGATACAAGAGTCTCAAGCACCAAAAATCATGTACTTCCTGGTATCTTCCTTCCTACAAAACTCCTTTCTGACCAAACCAGTTTCTGAGGTTTTTAAGGGGAAAAGGAGGCAGGGACCTTTTTAGACATGTGTTCCAAGGCCATTCTTTTTCAGGATGTTTTAGAAGAGGTCCAAGCACACATATGTTGGAGTTGGGCTCTGAAGTTTCTATTAGTGGTACAATTGTATGTTTTATATCTCAAGGCTATGTTCAAAGAAAAATATCTGGAATCATTTATCTGGGATATGAGGTGACAAACTCAGATTCGTACACACTCCTGCTGACAAAACTGAACTTGAACCCAGATTTTGTAGCTTTTAACCTCAAGTTTTCATATAAACTCATGCTGACTTCCTCAGCAGATACAAGTGTTCTCAAGTTTGTTGGTGCCAATTGTAGGCACAGTGATACTTACCTCCCCAAAGAAGAACAGCACCAGGATCAAAATGATCAATTCAGGTATTTTTGGATATTATTTCTCTTTTGACTTTTATTGGCTAAGCTGTCATAAAATATTGTGTTCTTTCCACACATCTAATAGGAAATTGAAAAGGAACCATCTTTCAGATGACAGCTAGAGGAGAGACTTGCAATTTGGCACTAGCTTTGTGGAGATAGCCCACTATTTACAGCTTTGGCAAATGGAGGCTGAAGTAAAATTAAGATAGTACAGGTTTTAGAAACAAAGATTTTTCAGTAAGTTTCCTCAGGCAGTTAATCTGTGTTTGACGAATTCTTCTCAAAGTAATGAAAATGAATAGAAATAACTTCATTCAGAATGGTCTTTTGGGTGCATATTTCTTTCAGTATCTCATTGTATAGGATCTGGAATCTTCAGTATTTGATAAGACAACTATGCAGAGACGTTCTCTTGAGTACTCATGACTTATTTTACACAGAGATTTTACCTCCTTGCAGAGAGGTGAGAGTGTGAATATATTCCTTGTGTTTAGATAGACAACCTTTGTATAATAAGTCAATATCTCACTACCTGCCAGAATTAGGGACATGTATAAGAATTGACTCTCTTGACTGAGATGACTCTCTTTATTTTCCAAATAAAGGTCATTATACAGCCATATCAGCAAACAATTAAATATCTAAACTCAGTCCTTCAGGGTTCTTTGAAAGGTAGACTTCAGTTCTTTGCCATAATATGTCAAGGAGAAGCCAAGTGGATCTGAAGAATTTTAGGTACAGGTGCTCACTGTCACTCTATACATGGAAGCTTTCAGCAAGAGTGAGAAGTTCACTTAAGGCGATTTTTGTGGATTTTTTTTTTTTTTTCACTTCCTGCATCTTCACCAATTTTCTAATGTCCCTGTTCCTTCCAGTCTGAAAGATATTTCTGTCTGGGGGTTTTCAGGTAGAAAAAATGATAGTCGTTGCTTTTGCTTATGACAACTTTTCTGTTGCCATAGAATTTTGGCCAGCTGATTTAAATGAAAGCTTCAATTTCCTGATATTTCTGTCACCTAGCTAGCTGCCTTGTAGTTTTGGATTGGGATACTATGGGTACTAATAGAAATCTTGATATTGTTTCAAAATATTAAGGTTTTGAAGCTTCGAATGTTTTGATGTTATTTACCCTTATTTCTCATGCAGCTAAATTATTGGAAGGACAGGGTGTTTTAACGGACACTTAGACTTCAGGTGTTGACCTCAAAGGTCAAAGCTTCAGTCAGCTTATTCTCATATTAATTTTGCCATCTTTGGAGAATTAATTATTTGGTTTTAGCTTGCTCTTTGAACAAAAATATTATATATCCATTAGCTTTTAAAAAGACTAATTAATAAATTTGGAATGGTAGTGGTTCTTCATATTTGCTATGGAATGAATGTTTGTGTTCACCCGAATTGTATGTTGACATCCTAATCCTCAAAGTGATGACATTAAGAGGTTGGGCCTTTGGAGGTGATTCATTCATTAAGGTCAAATTCTTATGAATGGGATTAGTGTTCTTTAAAAGAAGCCCAAGAGAGCATCTTTGCTCCATTTTAAAGACACAGGAAAGGTAAAGTCACTGCTTATGAACCAGAAATCAGGCTCTTACCAGATGCAGTATCTGCTGGCACTTTGACCTTGAGCTTCCAAACCTATAGAACTGTTAGATAAATTTCTGGTTTCTATAAATGACAAAGTTGATGATATTTTAAAACAGTTATCTGAATCGACTGAGACAGCATTTATAATATTGCATGATAATAGTTGAATACAGGAGCTGGTTATCATCCTGGGCTCTGTGGTGTTAAATAATTCCCAAGCACTGTTATTGTGGCTCCATAGGGGAGTTAGGAAAAATCATCCTTAAAATCACAGGGCTTTGAAGTCTTTAAATTTGTTCTGAATATTGATATCTTGATGTCAATCAAGTCAAGTAAATGGAAAACTAAGGATGACTAGTACAGATGTTCAAATATTTTAAGTGGGATGATTTTATAAAGTCTCCTATTACTTTTTGATTATGTTTGTTTAGTGTTAAGTTAAAGATTGAAGATGGAAGGGAGAGCTGGAAAAATGGAGGAAGAAAGACCTTTTAAATAGCCTGAAGGAATTCACTATTTGTT
>RJWH01001018.1:459468-490509 GCA_004363575.1 Solenodon paradoxus | reverse complement strand
CTTTCTCTCTCTCTCCACACTTGTATATACCTGTATACCATCTACGGAAAGATACAGAAGGAAATTACAAGCAGTGACTACCTCTATTGGCTCAGGACAGGGGTAAGTAAAACCAAGGGGCAGTGCTCTTCAGAAAGCTCTTCAGAATGGCTGCTAAGTAGCAAGTTAAGAACTTTAGACAGCAAGTAAACTCTTGAGTAGAATTTCTCAACAGGGGCATTACTGACATTTGGGGCCAGATCACTCTTCATTGTGGGGGCTTTGAAGGGCACTGAAAGATGTTTAGCAGCATCCCTGGACTCTACTCATTACCTGCTGATAGGACCTACCCCCAATCCTGGTTGTGATTACCAAAAACATCTCAACAGCCAAAGTGCCCTCAGAAGCAAGACTGCCCCTGGCTGAGAACCACTGCTCGGGAGTCACAAACATCAATAGCTAACCTTCAAAACATTCTAGCAGTACATTCCAGTAAATTAACAATAAATGCACAACAGTCAGATATGGATCTGAGGAATATATTGGGTATGTTTTGAAATGACCTTCATACATCAGTCAAAATCTCTCAAATGATAATTGAGGACCCTTTCCAAATCTGGACTATTAATTTTCAATGACATCTACTTCATCACAGATGTCTCTTGCATGCATTTGCTGACTACAAATCATCAGAGCTTACTAAAAAAAGCTAGAGAAACTTCCAGCGGAACACAGATTCTTCAAGGGATTTCCCTAATACACAGACCCTTGAGGTCTCGGGAGCATAATTTCACAAGTTAGTAAACCAGTCCCATCTCCCCCAAATGGCATGTGTGCTCTATATCCAAGATCTTCTAGGATGTTAAGGAAGGCAACCCTCCCACAGAAATCTAACAGAAAATCAGATTTTGGCTTGGCTTTTAAAAAACTAATATAATTATTGACACAATAAGAGCATAATTATTTGCATTATGATAATAATGTTTCTTCTCATAATTCCAAACAAGCATGCAAAGTGCAAATAGCTGTTCAAAAGTAATGAAAGACACCACCCGATTTCAAGATCATAAAGAGAATGATTAGCTTATAAAGCCAAGACAGGCTTTAACTAGATTCCACAAATCACATTTTGATTACGCTTAATGTCATTTCTAATATACCACAATGAACAGAGAAGGGGGAAAAAATCAAAAGATTCAACAGACTTGAATATTTTTCAAACACAGAACTAAAACTTTTGATGATTCTCCTGTGTCTTTTCTTTTCCCATTGCCAGAAATGGAATGATATAATACCCTGGCAATCTTGGCTTCAAATTTTGAAGTCACTGATTCCTCCAATACTGTTGTAGGTGAAAAGTTCTGGATTTCATTTTCAAGAAATGGATCTCTTCAATTTCTAGTATTGTGTCGACTACTTTTGCTTAGCTTTCAGAAGGTTGGCTCTCATTTGTGGAGGTGACCTCCAGTGACCTGTCCCTGAAATAAATACACCTGTGAGTCACTATGGAAGGTGCTTAAAAGTGTCCGCGGCGAAAAAAAGAAACTCACCATTCTAACTACTTCAGGGTAAGTCTGCTCTGTCAAACAGCCTCTGCTTATTGTAATGTAGTCCACCAGTTCATTAAGAGTGGAGCGCTTGTATTCTTTCATTTTAAGATCAGATAGCGTGTCCATGAAGTCAAAAATGACACAGCACTGCTGAAGTTTCTTTAGGAACAGTTCAGGCTGCTCTGAGGATGGAACGTCTAAGAAAAAAAAAGGAAATGGTGTAAGTCTGTCATCAATTTCTGGTAACAGGAATTCTCTGTGAAAGTTACTTCAAAAGCAAGTTCAGAAAAATAAGAATTCACATGACAATGATGTTCTTGTTAACAGTCACACATGGGTGGGAAGGGATAGCATATTCACTGCTTCGGAGACCTTGTCTTTAAAAACTACATGGCACCATCACAGTAATAGCATTTGCTATTCTGCAACCAAACACCGACGAAATCCCAACCTTCATGACACAGTTGAAGCACATTTTAAATTAAAAAACACCCAATATTAACACCTTTAAGCCAAAAACACTGAAAAAAAGTCGAACTCCCCCATTTTTTTTCAGTAAAGCCAGAGGTTTTTGCCATTGGTTTTAATTCATTTTACTAAAAGATTTCAAAGCAGAAATGTCAGTAGATTCATGTTAATTTCATGCTGACATCCTTAGTATTTAAAGCAAGTGCTGTGTATGTGCGTGCGTGTGTGCGTGTCCACACACATGCATGCAAGTGTGTGCATTTGTTTTGTTTTGGCTTGATATTTATGAGGTTTCTTTCTCAAATTTGAAAAATCAACAGTGAAGCAACATCAATTATCTCAAAGCAGCACATCAGTAATGGGATAGTAAGAGCAAACTCCACTTAAATCTATGCTCTCTTTTGACCCATCTTCCTCCCTTACAGTGAAAGAAAACCAATAATATCCTTGTTAATACGTTCTCAGAATACACATCTGTTCTTTTCCCACAAACAGGTAAGGCATTTGGCTTGATATCAATTCTTAAAAAAAAAATAATGTAGAAATTTTAGGTTAAAATTCCCCAACTAAAACGGAAACCGTAGCTATAGTTGGAACTAAAATTTTGTTGAACTAAAGTATAGATAGGCCATTTCCACACCTATCTTCTTTCCACTATTTTATTCCCCCAAACTGTAGCTTCCCAGGAAAGACAATAAAATTATGACCATAGTAGGCTCTGCTGCCTTCATCCAACACAATTAACTCATTAATCTTCAGAATACTCTTTAGAATAAGGAGGTGACAATATATTATTTTCCTTTTTCAAAAAGAAAATTAGAGACAATCACTAACGTCCCTGAATGAGTGAGTCTTGGAGCTGGCGTAGCACCCACCTGGTCCCGAGCACCTAACCTCTAACCTCGCTCCATGTTCTCTTGCTCTATTTGAAAGATTTTAGCAATGTTTGTCCTGTTCACTTATAACCATGCTCAGTTGTCAGCCTCCTGGTAAATACAGGGGATTCCAGTGTGGGTCACCTGCTCCCTGAAGGTCAGTGTAACAGCTAACAGCACCCACCTGACAGCCAAGAGTAGCCTGAATAGACAGGATTGGACTCCTCTCCACAGGCTCCACAATCACCTTCCCTTCCTCACATTCCACAGAGGCCAAGCACCCAAGATTTCATGAGTAATTGCCCCAAAACACTGCCTACTGACATCATCTTAGGGTAAATCTAGGTGAGAGTGGATACGATACCTAAAAACAAAGGATTTCGCTACCTGATGTCAGAGAACAAGACAAACATTTTTGCAGGTGCACAGCATCGAAGCTACTCTCAGCAAAAAAATTTGTAAATTTAGAAATTATTCTTAACTAAGGAGTTTTCCGTCCCACCACCATCCTCATAGGTCCCCAAAGGCCTAATGTACCTTACAGTCAAAGGCTTGGGATTTGAGATATGCCTTATTCTATGTTCCTAACACTTAACTAGAAAAAATAAGTCAGGCCAAGCTTTCCTTTAATTGTTACTGCCTCAGATGTCTAAATAAATAAACGAAAACTAAATAAGACTGCTTAGGAACACGGTTGTATAACCTTAACCAATGACAAACTGCATATGCAGGACGATCCTGTTTAATTACTGAAGTCTTCCAAGTTCTAAACCAAGTCCCACACATCAAAGCTGACTGGGAGTTTTCATGCTGTGTAGAAAACAAGAAAAGACTTATTAATGTGGCACTAAAGTTAAAATCTTTGGGAGAAAGTTTAATTAATTCTATTTTTGATACAATAACTTTAGTAAAGCTTAAAAACCAGACCATCTACATGGAGTCCTTCACTCAGCATATATGACTCATGCATGAATCTATAAATGACCATCTTTCCTCCAAAAAAGCAAGCCAGCCTTTAAGTAATGACAATAACAATTAATATTTGTGGTCACTGCAATAATACTCAAAAGATTCATATATCTGGTTATTTTAAAAATTTAGGCAGGTAACATTTAGTTCTTCTTCTAACAAACTGTTGGCTGAAACGCATTCTTTTTTCATCCAAACTGATGCAATCCTACAGAAGAATGTGAAGTGGGGCTCCACCATGTGATGGAGTAATGACAATAGCTTACATCTATTGAGCACTACCAGGTACTATTAGGCACTATTCTAAATATTTTACATATATTATATCTCATTTAATCCTGACAACAACCTAAGTACTAAGTAAGGTACTCTTTCCCAATTTAATAGATGATAAAACTAAGACACAGAGAGAGATACAGTGACCTGCCAGAATAAAACAGCCAACAACCAGAGGAGACAGGATTCAAACTTGGGAAGACTGGCTCCAGAGTCAACTCTTCACCATGTGATATTCAAACCCAGTGAAAGGCAAGAATAATACCATATTCCATAAAGCAGGTATTTGCAAAGAGAAAAAAAGCAGAGGAAGAACACAGATATCATCTCCAACAAATTAATCTGCAACATGCCCTTCGGAGGCCCTCCTCTAGCTCCCCTCCAGCCCGTGCCCATGACATGAAGACATACAAGCAATAGCTATGCCTTATCCTTTGTCACAGACTGAATTCTTCTACAGTGACCTCTTTTTCATACAGAACTTAAGGAGTGGAAACTAACCAAAAGAAAAAAAATGTGGGGACTCCCCCTCAAAAAACCAATTCCTTTCCAGCAACTATTCAAAAGAACGTTTTTCATTTGTGCTGAAGGATGACTAACTTGATCAATCCAAGTAAGACTTTTCCAATAACATTTTGTCCTGACTGCCTCATACAGCTGCACTGCTCCTAGTCTCCTCGACTCCTGTCACTCCTGGTCATCTCCCTAGTCCCAAAGAGCTGTGAGATGGCAGAATGAAAAGGTCAGACAGGCCCGCATCAGAGAAGGAATATTCTGAGTTGTCTAGGCTTCAACTGTTTTAAGTTTAATATCAGTAGAACAAGTCCCAGAAGCAAATACACAAATTCTTTTTAAAAATATCTCTAAAAAAGTATCAGGTACTAGGCCATAAAGAAAATCTCATAAATGACAAAAAGAAGTAGGCAGTACATTTTAACCACAAAGCAATAACACTTGATTTTAAGGACGCTACCCATTCTCCCCAACCCAAGCCACTTGAGACCCTAAATGCGTAGTACTTAGAATGAAGAGAAAAAAACAAATCACAGACATTTAGAAGTAAATATAAATTTGAAAAATTAAAGATCACCTTAGAATCCCAAAGCAGATAAGGCAGTAGCTGCTTGTGTCATCTCTCATCTGTACACAGGCCACCCCTGGTCCCGGGAGAGAGAGCCCACAGAGTTATAACCATCAATAATGAGGAATCAGTAAGTGGTTATGTAATACCATGAAGGTCATTAGCATTACAAGCCATCTGTCTAATGTTAGTATCTGTTCAAAGAGAAGAATAACTGATCCAACTATCATGCCTTAGTAAGATCCCATAAGGTCTGCCTTCACTGCTCTAGAACACCATTAAAATTAAGTTGATTTCCAGAATCTGCTTCTAAGCCAAGAAAAGAGGTAGCGACCAAGTATGTGGCCAATTCACCTAGTGGTTGTAAGAGACTTTCGTGCACTAGTCATTTTTTCCCATATGTCTCTCCTCTTACCGTCTCCCAGCAGCTTATCAATTTTCATCAATCAACTAGGGGAAATTACTACGCTCATCTTCAAGGTGTTCCTATGCAAATATTTTTTAAAATACAAGTGACACAGTAATAGAAAATGGACACAGAATTCTCCTTGTGCCTAAAAAACAGTCATCAGGAGCTATACATATTTTAGTCACATACACAAATGGGTGCACACAGACCCAAAAATTACCCTCACCTTCAATTATGACTTTAAGGGCTGGTTATTTATTTATATGCTTTTGTTTGTTTACAATTGGAACAAGTTCATTCCTCCCTAATCAAGAGTTTCCACGATTCCATTCCTTCTCCCTTGGGATTCTAACCCATCAAGAGCAAAAAATAGCAAAGAAAACATGAAGTTGTTAAAAATCAGAACATTAAATTCACAACTGCAAATATGCCAGTCAAGTAAATAAGGGAAGCATGCATCATTATGTTTATTAGCTGTAATATCACAGGAAATCGAACTGGTTTTTAAAAAGGTATTAACTGGTAACAAATGGCAAACACATAAGCTGTTAAATGTATGGGGAAATACAGGGATAAATATCCATAAAATGGTCACATGTTTGCACTGTAAGATAAGCAGCAACATTATTTGAGCTCTTCATGAATAATATTTATAAGTGGTCATTCCATTTCAAAATATCTGAAATAAAACACTTCTAAAATTAATAATAGTTTTTACTTCAAAACATCCTACAATTACTCAGCCTTTCTCATCCATTTCTCTAACTCTCACAAACAAGACTCACAGAACGAGCATGGAGATGCGCTATTCACTGCCCTCTAATTCATCCACTAGAACTTTTCCTAAGATGAACAAATCCGAAGCCATATATGCTATCGGTCCCTCAAGCATGACCCTCTGTCATTTTAGTAAGAATGTACTTGTGGAAGGCAGATGAGTCTGTATTTAGAGAAAACTAGTCTCACAGTAATAAGGAGATGCTTGGCACTAAAACATTAAGTAGACTTAGCCTTGAAGAACTGGAGTATACACTGGCACATCTGAGAAGATCTAAAATGCCTTGTCACCAACATCACTTCAAAATGCAGATACAGGCAGCAGACCCTCTGTGTAGCCCACATTTCAGGAAATCTGGAAAAATTCCTATTTTATTAGTGAAACTATACTTCCACTAGGAATTGCTTTTGACACCTAATAAATCACTGATATAGCCAACAATATTTCACTAAAACAAGAAAACAACTATACATTTTTATAATAAATAAATAATAAAGTTAGGTTTCTTTCTCTATAAACCAGATCCTAGTAAAACATGTTGGTTACACAATATATTTCTATGTAAACAAGCAAATAAGAAACTACTCCCAAACCAGTATGTTAACTAAAATAAATATTGAGTGCTTGATCATTTCAAGTACTTCATTGCTGTATTTAAAGTAGAGGGTTCAAAAACATTTGGTGGTGGTGGCGGCGTGTGATGCTTTCACAAGTTAAGTATTTGTATTTTCCAAAAGCAGCTCAGGGGATTTCAACCTATGGTCACAGCTGAAAACCACTTTTTTAAAAGCAAAAACTTAAAAATCCTACTTTCATCTTTACATTTGCAATTCTGTCTCTATTTTTTTTAAAGCTAAGAGGTTTTCCTTTCAATTTCCAAGCAAAAGAAGGTACCTGGAGACATCTACGACAACGAAAGCATTCCTTCTTGGCCTTGGCTATAGACAAGTGAATGTAGACTTGGTTGTTTTTAAAACTCTAGGCAATCTACTAGGAAAATAGAAAAAAATGTCTTGCTGATTATTAGCATATATTTGTTACAGGTTCAAAATATGTCAAGTTAGAGTGACTAGCACAGGTTTTTTAAAACTAGCGCAGAAGTGAGATCAAGGTGTGATTATCAATCAACAAACTGAAAGGCAATAAAGGCTATTACTGATGTTTCAAGGTAAAAAGAAAGATGACAATGATAATGAACATCAGGTGTAGTAAAGCACTGTTACTAAGCTCCTCGCTACACTATCCTCCTTAATCCCCAGAATACCTTATAAGGGGTCACTACTGACATCTCAGTTTTTCAAATGAAGAAACTGGAGCCCAGTGCAGCTAAGTAATAAGTCATTTGCCCAACCATCACATATCTGAACCCTACAAGTATTTACATGTTTCAAAGTGTCAAAGAATAAAATCAGCCTTAAGATAGTGAACATGGCTGGTGGGTAAATTAAAGTTCTAAATAATAACATTATCATTATCATCATAACCATCATCATTCTCCCCAGCTTGGAAAATCAAGTTTTTGTCATTCTTTCATAGAACTACCTAGTTCCCTTCACCCAAAAGCTAGCAGAATATGTTCTACAATTTATAAACAAAACCCAAAGTCACCACTGATGCAAACTAGTGGCTTCAGCAGCCCAATGACAGGAAAGATTCAGGACTTTCATATTACTTTGGCATCATGTTCCAATCACAATAAAAAGAAAACACACACACAAACTTTTAATAAATGTTAGTTTCCAATACTTCGTTAGCTTTATCCTCATTCTTATCCTCTAATGTCAAAGCAGTCAGTCAAACTGGTCAGGTCAAGAAATAGGTCATTTGAAAATTAGTCCCTAATTACAGCAGATTACACTCTTGCCACCAAACTCACCCACAGGACAGAACCACCAAAACCTCTGACTAACACAGTCAATCTCTCTGTTATTAATTCATAACTGAGGGCTTATTTCTAGGAGTGGAAATATCAGGATAGGAACCCAAGGTCTTCTGAATATAAACTGAAGTATGCAGGCGTCAAGTAAAAAAAAAAAAAAAAAAAGCCTTCAAGAATTTTACAGCATTCTAAAGTATCCACTATAAAGACTCTGACCTTGGCTCGGGTTCTGAACAAGAATCAACCTGTACTGTTCACTAGGAGACACTGGAACAGATACTTCTCGGATTATTCGTTTCCTTATGTGTAAAACTAAAAAATTGTATTTTAAGCAGTAAGTGAGGAATAAATGAAAAGGCTGTTTTAGAGGGTGGTTTTCACAAAAACTTATCATTCATTTAATGAACATACAGTATGGAATTAAATCCCTATTTTATAACTTTTGTTAATACTATTTTCTGAGAGTAGCTCTTAAAAGTGCTCAGCATAAACAAAACATGTATCTTCTCATGGTGCCCTATGTTAATAAGACCTATTTGGGTGATCATTTCACAATATATACAAAACTCAAGTCATTATGTTGTATATCTGAAACTACTATGTCAATTACACCTCAATTTTTTTAAATTTTAAACTCTTTTCTGTATAGAAATATATTTACTATTTTCAGCACATCTTTAAAATCATTTTTTTAATTTATTTTAAAAACAAATCTGAAGTTTATCTAGGAAGAAGACATTTTTTGTCGAAATTTTATTTTACTAATATCAAACCTCAATTGAACAAAGACTATTCAGAACCTCAAAGAACCATAACATGCTTTCTCTTCTGTACTTTGTTTTCATGATCAGAAACAAATAATAAAATAATAATCTGATAAAAAGGAATAGAACAAATTTCCAAAATGTGTCTGAGAGTTAGCAATGATCAGTTGGGTTCAAAAGTAGGAGCAGCAAAAAGCTTCAAAACGATTATTTTCACTTGTGCCACGGTGATAAGAAATTACAAAGAAATAATTTAAAGTATTATAGATTTTCAGTAAGCACTTACCCTTCAGCTGACCCTTCCCCAGCAAAAAAAAAAAAACTGCCATAAAAATAACACATTTTCAATATTTCAATTACTTGAGGGTTCCCTCTATCCCAGAGATTACTTCTATAAAGGATAACATGGCGTAACTACTTTCTGGTTTTTTGAGGATTAATATTAATATGAAGCTGTTCTTAACAGGATGAAACTACAGCTATTTTAATAATAAGACAAAGAGTTTTAAAACAAATTAGATAGATATCATATTAACATCAATTAAGCCTACTAGCTGCTATCTCACAACTTATAGTTGACAAAGACATCATTAAATTTTTTCTAAAAAAAGAGTCAATTCAGTGTTGCAATGTCAGCTTAGAGATGCTATTTCTGAACCTCAGCTGAGTTTTAAATATGAGACCTTAAGCTCCTGAGGGTGACACAGTACTGAGTACAGTGGGATGGCCTTTAATCCTCAAAGTATAATGAGTGTACATTTACAAAGTCTTATCTGGCCAATAAAATCCAGGGGTGTCATACAGAACAAGCACTAATTCTGGAATCCTATGTTTCATACAAAGGATACTGCTTAATTAATATAAACTAAATATAAATCTAAGTTCATATATAAATATAAGAATTGAGGAAACCCAAAATTCAAATTGGAACTACCAGACTAAGAAAAATAAAATCCAGTTTAAAGCTTTATTGCCTAGTGTGTATAAAGACAATATTATTCTAATATAAAATAATACAGAGAAATTAGTATGTATTTATGTATTCAGGTATATATAATTCTAAATATTACTACAAAATTAAAACTGGGAGAACAGTAATACAATTGTTTGGGTTTTTTTTTTTTAATGACAAAGGATGTGCCTGTAAAATTTAACACTTTCAAAGCAGAGAACCATTTTGAAACACTAAATAGTAACATGTGATACCAGTTCAAAGCAGGATACTGACAACTTAAGTCCCGTCTGTGTAACTGCTTCCCAGGTCTCACACAGCAGGGCAGCCACTGAAACCTAAAGATGTGCATTCTCATGATGCAGTTCTAAGCTTTTTTTCGGAATCTCGATGTAATTCCACATTCTACATTCAATGTGGTAATTCAGGGCTGAGCTAAACATGCCACTAAGTAGTACAAACATTTTCTCTTCGGTTGTACTACAACTGAGTTTCCCTTTCAGAAAACATAATAACTGTGTCTTCACTTAGAGTCAGACCAAATATAAGAAATAAGATTTAGCCTTACTGAGAATAATAAAATGAAAAGCAAGTAACTAAGCCCACTACTTCAAAAGTCTGTCAGTTGTAATTCTGGAGGAGCACCACAGAAACACTTATAATGGCAAATTAATTTCACTGCCTTCAGAATAACTGAGAGTTCTAAAAAGCAAACCTATTCTCCATTCTTCCAGATGGCTGAGGATGTCCTCAGGGCCACACACATCCAGACTTTGAAGTCAGGGGCCTGGGCCTAGCCAGGCTCCACCAGGTACCAGCTGGGCACTTTGGGGTAGTGTAGTGTCTCAGTTAAAATAATGGGCTGTAGGATGAGACTGCCTGCATTCCAAGACTGGCTTTACCACTTCCTGGTCGGGAAACCTTGAGTGAATCTCTATGCCAGTTTCTCATATGCAAATGCGGGCATAATAATGTACTTACCTTATAGCATGGTTAACAACTACGTGAATAAAAATAAAAGCACAAAGAACACTGGCTTAAACACATTAGATTCTCAATAAACTTTATCTGCTAAATTGGTGTTGTTAAAAAAAATTGCTGAGATGCATCGCCGAGGTTAAGATGCAAGCAGGCCACTGAAAGCCCAAGGACTAGGATTAGAAATCCAAGAGCCAAGAAGGGTTAAAAAAAAAAAAAAAAAAGAAGTATCTCTATCACAGTAAGAGCTGGAGAATTTCATAAGATAATACATAAAATGTTTCACACAATGCATGGCACATGGAAAGCGTTCAACAAATGTCAGAGTTTTAAAAATTCTCAACAAAAGAACATTACCGATTGCTGACACAGATAGGGTTTCTTCCCTCCCTTTTGTGTATGTATCCAGTTGTGTATGCCATGGTTGAAAAAAATAATACTGAGCCTGACCTGCTAATTTCCAATGAGATTACTTCAAAATAAAATTGTAATTTGATTAAAGGAAAGGTGAAGATGCTGACTCAATTCAACATGCGAAATGACTCAGCTGTCAGGACATGCATCAGCAATGTGTCAGAATCCTGCAGGGTGAAGAGAGTTAACATGTGGATGTATGAGTGACAGACTAACAGGGCATCTGGGGCAGAAAAGCAAGCAATGTATGAAGAGTTCAACAACCTGAACAAGCACTGCCAAGACCCAGACACGTCCAGTTCCCAGACATCATCGTCAAAGCTTCCTTCTGATACCATCATGTTTATGGAAAGTATGCAAAGGAAAGAAAAACAAGCAATGTTTGATAGCTTTGGCCTTTTGAGTCTAAATTTTAAAATAATTTCACAGATGTTAATACTTATAAATACTAGCAAGTAGTAATAACAGTAATTTCCACTTTAAGAGTTCTTTACAATAACATATTCATAACAAACATTATTGACCTCCCACTAAAATAACATTAAGTACAGAGCCACTTCAAAGTATTTTGTAAACCTTTTTTCTTTTCCACATACCCTGTTATTTAAAGATCTAAGGTCTTAGCTAAAATTCTGCACTTTATTTCATAGCCTCCTACAGGCTTCAGGCTAAGTCTAGCAAGAATATGACAGGTAGTTTCAACCTTCCCAGAACAAGTATTTGGTTAGAATCTACTATGTTTAACTTAATAATCAGTCATTCATTTATTCCAAAAATATTTACAGAACACTTTTTACAGACCAGGCACTCGTCCAGGTCTTATACATACATTTCTTAACAAAATCAAACGAGATCCTAGTCTTCATAAAGTTTTCAGACCAAAGGGAAGAAAATCTAATTCAATGGTGATATTAATAACCAAAAAAGTAAAATAGGTAGCATTGCATAGAAAAGGTACATGGCCTAGTAAAGACGTATGTTGTAGAATATGGGGGAGGGGGATGAAGAGTACTAGTCTTCAAAAGAAATTTATAGTCTGGTGGAAAGCACAATTAATATATAAAAATAAAATTTCAAAATACAAGAAATTGCATTTAAGTACCTAAATGTCATAAACCAAGTTAAGAGACAGGAAAGGAAAAAATCCTTGGCAAAGACCTATAATATTCCAGTCAGCATCCTCCCCTGTGTTCTCTCTCTGAAGCCTTGCAAGGTAGGCATCAACATTCCCATTTTACAGATAAGATAAATGACGTGGCAAGATACTTGGTTTTATTAGTATGAGTTGATAACTATGGTATAAAATAGCTTCGATACCAAAATGGAATCCTTCTGTGATTTCAATTTGGACAGATACATGATAGCATCAGGAATGTGGAGACCAAAACAATGAATATACCCTCCTCATTCCCTACCTCCATTTTTATAGTCCACTCCCAGCCCTAAGGCAAACAGTCTTTAAACCACAATCACATCCTATGCTTATGACCTTCCTACACATTAAAAAAAAATTTTTTTAAATATGCTTGCTTTCTGAAAATATGGTAGTTGATACTCTGGCTGCTAATGGGCTACCCCACAAGGAAATATATTTATATTATGTAAAGATTTAACAGAAGAAAACAACTAACTGGCTTCCTCCTAACAGCCTAATTTTAATAATGCAAAATTGAACATAAAAGGGGACAAATTATTTGGAGCTTTCTAGCTACATCTATGCTACTTTCACAGGATCATAAAGCAATACTTTTAGGGAGTGGGAAGGCAGGGAGTATATCTTGATAAGATATCTTACTCTCAAGTTTTGATAATTTATATTGCTCAGTTGTATCATTAGTGCACCCTAACATCAAAGTTGACCAGTCAATATTTTCTGAGTCCCTTCTTGCCCCTCCCTGAAACACAAAGACTTGAAAGTTACCAATCATTGCATGCAGATAACAATGTCTCTTTGAAAAGGGCCAAGTGCAGCAAGTCCTCCTGCACAGTCTACTGAGTGATACCTAGATCCCGAAAATTCTCATATTGCATAATCTAGGAAATTACGCACCAGACTCTCTGTGGGTATGGAGAGCATACACTAAAATGAGTATGCTTCAAACTTCTGATTAAGCCAGATCCAGAAGGGCCAGAAGAAACTCATTCATACAACCCTCACTAGAATATTTTTCAGAATCTATCCTCTATTGAAAACACCATGACTTCCTACAGATAATTTGCCCTTTCAGTATCTGCAACACTATAATGTCAAAAGGTATTTGCTAATTAGTAAATAAACCAAAATAAAAAAGTCACCAAGGACAGATCCACTATGAAAAATAATAATAATACCAATTCTAAAGGGCTACTTCCTGTTTCATAGTAAATAGCTTTCTGAAAATGTTGAGTGAGTCACCCTTTCCTGGCCATATACATAATAATAGTAAAAACTTAGTCAGCACTTACTCTGAGATAGTTAGCAAGTATTAACACATTTAATCCTCTCTGCTATTATTATTCCTATTTTACATATAGGAAATGAGTCCCAGAGATCTTTAATAACTTGTCCATGGTCAGAATGGGGCCTTGTGAGTTTCAGACTACACGATCTGGCATCTATCTATGAGTTGGCTTATTACCCAGGTTTGCGTTTTTATCTAATATATAGAACATTCACTAGAGGAACCATCTGGAAGAGTTAATCTTTCTAATAAACTCCTTAATATAGACTGAAGTAGACCTGAGTTCACCTACCTTCTCTTTGCACCAAAAATGCAACTATTGGGGGGTTACACAGATTCTCTAGCAGACTCGTTGTTTCTGTCTATATTTTAAAGGCCCCTTTTATGCTGGTGTCCAGTCTCTCAAAAGAGGATTCTAAGTCTTCTCTGGAATATCTTCTTGGCTGCCTTATTTAATAACTTCAACATTTTTTGATTTAGATTTAATTTACTTTTCAAGGAAATACAATGACTCAGGTTTGTTTAATTTTGTTCTGGAACACCTGACAATTGTTGATCATTCATACATTTTCAAAAGATGAGTCAACTTGAATATTTAACACCGTATTGTCATAAGCTCAGTCAAAGGTCAAGAAGATATCCAGGTAAGTTGAACTGCTCCCAGATGGCAATGAAACAAGAAACGCACGAATAAGACCTTTGAAGAGGACATTTTAGTCAGGAAAAGTATGGAGATGAGAGTGAGCTTTTACGGGGTAAATATGAGAAACTACGTATGACTAGGCAGAGGAGACAGTTCAGAGCAGTAGGAAACTAGAGTGAAGATTCAGAATAAACCTAGCCATGAAGGCCATTGGAAAATGCAGGGCCATCAGGGTTTCAGGTAGCTGACAAGTTATATTAGGCAAAAGCAAACATAACCTAAGTGTTTAGAGAGTTTGGCAATCAAATGAGTCAAAACACTGTCACCAAAACTAAGTATAAAAAAATTATAAGAGCCTATACCAAGCTATGGCACTGGGAGAATAAAAGAAAAGGAAGTCCGGGATACATTTGGATGAATGGAACAAAGGGATTTTTGTTGTTGTTATACTAGAAATATTGGAAAAGAAAGAGTCAAAGACACAGCTAGTTAAAAATATAATTTGGGAGAATGATGATACTACTGGAAAAAATGGAACCAGGAAGAGAAGTTTATCAAGGAAGTTCATGAATTACAGTTTTGAGGACAATGGATTGTGAAGTAATTCCAGGGATTTCGAGGGAGGAAAAATTCAAGAGTGTTTTCCACAAGGTAAAGTCCAAGGACTAGACATAATCAACAACGACAGAGCAAACAGAGAATTAAGAACAAACAGTTAAAAGTGGAATGATAGGGTGACAGGGAAGCAAAATCTCAACAAGAAGGCGGAAAGTTCAGTCTGGGAAGAGAACTAAGAGGATGAAGTGTCACGAAAAAAAAAATTTTTAAATTTAAGTAAAACTTCTAAGGTACTTCCCAAAGCTAAAAACGTATATAACAAGTACATAAGCAGGAAAACTCCAATAGCAGTTAAAAAAAAAAAAAAAAAAAAAAAAAAAAAAAAAAAAAAAAAAAAAAAAAAAAAAAAAAAAAAAAAAAAAAAAAAAAAAAAAAAAAAAAAAAAAAAAAAAAAAAAAAAAAAACCTGCCACTTAATAAAACAACCCAAACAGCTCTCTGAGACTTGGAGCACTAGCTATGATTTGGTTTTGATGTGCCTTTTATTAAAAAGATTAAGACTAATAAGGGACAAGATGAAGAGGGGGTAAATCAAGTTCATGCAAGTTTTCAGAAATTCAGGGGGTTGAATCCACTTGCATTTAATTTTGAGATTAAACTTTAATTAGCAATGTCATGAAAAAAGTCAAGGTGAAGAGAAAACAGTAAAAGGTAAAAGGCGTTTAGATTTAGTTCCAGAGAAAGAAACCATGGCAAAGTTAAAGCCTGAGGGAAAGACACAGCACATAGTATTTTTAGAAAGATCACTCTAGTTGCTATGAGTTAAATGAATGGAAAAGAGGCAAGAGAAGACATAGGAAAAGCAGTTAGGAGACCACTGCTAGACAGGAGGCTACCCTACAGAGATGTGATAATGACTGAAGACAGAGACAGTGGCATGTATATTAGAGGCAGCAGCAACAATACCTGCTGATATCATTGTTCTCAGCGGAAGAGTATGAAGGTGAATAGTAAATGAGAAACAAGAATCAAAGATGATCACTGGTTGTCTGGTTTGAATAGCTGGGTGAACAGAAGAGTTGTGAAGTAAGAGAGAAGTAGTAGTTTGGTGGGAAAAACGAGGTATTCTACTGAGAATGTGCTAAGTTAGAGATGTCCCATCAACCGCTGTATATACAAAACCAGTATGAAGAAAGGTCAGAGCTGAAGATAGAAAAGTGGGAGTCAACAGTATATGAATGATCTCAAAGTCAAAGGGACAGATGAGATCGCCTATGGCAAGAGGCAAAGAGTCAAGCACAAAGAGCCCTGAAAAGGTCCAACACACATGAGTTGAGTAGAAGTGGAAGGGCCAGCAAAGAGAAGGAAAAAAACCAGTCAGAGATAGGAAGAAGTCAAAGAGGAGTCCATTTCCACAAGGAGAGTGTAGACAAGTGTCAAATACTGCTGAGAGACATGTTTCCATCCGATCTGGAGGTGGTCCTGATAAAAATCATTACAGTAAAGCAGTGATAAAGGCAGAACCATGTAACAGCAGGAATGTATGGGATACTACCACACAGTCCAACCATTTCTCGTGCCATCAACTTCTATTCCTTTAACTGCTCTGTGTTATATTCAAACTTAAGGCTCTGACTGGCAGATCAAGTCACTCTCATCAGCTGGTTACAGGTTTGGAGTCAGATTACTGCCTGGGAGAAAAGCCTGTCAAGTCAATTGAAGGGTCTTGAATTAAACTGGTCACTGAATCCTATCATCTGAGACCAAAGTATAGGTTCTATTTGAAGGTCTACGGATAGAGGAGTCGAAATCTTGACCTATCTTTAATATACTTTACTAAAATTTAAAGTAAATATCAATGAATAGTTTTACTAGTGAAAGTTCTAAGGAAGCTTATAAACTATTAGCAGTTTATTTCTTAACTTGGGATAGGTATCCAGATGTTCAAAATATTGTTTTTTATATCTTATAGTTTATAAAAATTGCGTTACTTTCACTTGGCTAATACATTGAAAATTGTGATCATTTTAAGAGGAAAAATACAACATGCTTATAATATGGAGTCATAGTATCTAATACATTTTTTAAATATTAAATTAAAATATTTTTTAAACTTTTGTGATAAATACTATAAAATGCAAGAAAACACATGCTTTAATAACATGTATTCACTCCCTATTAAAAAGAAAAAAAACTTTCCATCTAGAAACATTCTGGCCCTATAATTTTATCCCTCAGCTAAGCCCAAATGTAAAAAAAAAAAAAAAAATCAAAGGAAAGTTTACAGTGGAAATTCTGACAAAGTCTTAACTATAGTATCATGAACAGCATTGCTATCATACACGTATGTCTTTATGGCCAAACACAAGTAAATACATTCTCTATTTCAATTAGTGGTCAAAAAAATAGAGGGTTATGATACTTAAAGTTTATACTTGCCATTGATGAACTTAAAAAAATTAAAACCACAACCACAAAGCTGGAGCCAGAATACTCCCCAAACAATATCCTTGCATTTGAAAGCATAACTAATGTTGACATCCATTTATATTGTACTCAAAAGTTATTCAAGATATTCTAAAAAAGTATTATTTTACTTAATTATCCTAACCTATGAGCTAGGCTGGCCAAATTTGATACTCAAAATTGTGCAATGGAGGAGCTTGGGTTACAGCAAAGATGCATAATTTATTCAAAATTATACACATAGTAACAGGAACCACATTCAAATCTACGTCTCATTGGCTACAAGATGCACACTGCTCCCAACACTAAAGTTTACACTAATGTAAAAGCCTTAACAAGGGGGTTTCAAATCCTGGCTGGTATTAGTTCAAATATCACATACCATACTCCGACTTCTAAAAACAGACTCAAATATTCACCCAAATAATATTAATATTAATCATGTTATGATTATCTGTTCTAAGGCATTTGATATCCTACCATACAGGTGTATTACTAGAAAGCCAATTCTCATGGCTCATTCATTATGTGACTCTGTATTATTTTTCTTATAAGACTACTGATGGTCATTGATCCCAGCCTGTGCTCTTGAGTTCCATTAGTTTCAAATCCATTAACAAACAGCAGTCATAAAGTAATCTACACTTATTCATAACATTCAGAATTATCATATATTCAACACAAACCTAATGTAGTAAGAAGCTTCTTTATTATACCTAACCAGTGTCCACTAAGGAGGGCATGAGGAGGAAGGCAGAGGGAGAGTAAGAGAGGGACAAACTTAATATATCATCTAAAAACAAATATTCAGTACGCCCTGGTAGTTTAGCGGTTAAGCCCACCCCCTCTGGGAGGCACAAGTCACATATAACCCAAGGACATAGATTTGCATTCCCGGACCAAAGGAAACAACCAAGTGAACATCTAAATAAAATAAGTGTCTCTCCCTCCTCTCTCTTCCTGCCTGACTTCTACTCACCTTCATTCCGGTCTGCACCTTTCCTTTAAAATAATACTTTTCTCAAAATGCAGTACAGTAATATAAAATAATATGAATAATCACCACTTGCAGGGCAGTCAATACACCCATGAACTGACAGTCTGCTCTAACAGTAACAACAAAAAAAAACCTAAATAGTAGCAGCTAATATTTATTGAGACCGTCTAGTGTTCTATGTAATTCCATGTGGTTGATAGAAATTACTGATAATACCGCACTTTGTCAGTGGAGAAACTAAGCCATACAGAGACTAAGTATTTTGCCCAAGTCACACAGGCAGTTAGGGTGAAAGCCAGTAGCAGAACCCCTGCTCATTCTTCACTGAGTACAGGTGAAATGGGCTAATTTAGTTAAAGCACTCAAAACAATGTCTGGCACATGATGAACACTCCACAAATGCTGGTAATTATTACAAGTATTATATCTTCACAACAATCAAGTAAAATGAAAACATGGGAGAGTGAGGAAAGCAAAGGAACCTAAGAAGAGAAAAGAGAAGATACCTCCACAAGAGAAAAAGTCAAAACTTTCAGAAACACAGTCAAGTTTTAACTTGACTACCCAAATCATCTGTAATAAAAAATGTCTTTTTCTATCATTACACTAATTCATTTATATTTTTAAAAAAGCAGTGACAGAAAAATATGGGAAGGTGAGAAGAATGCGGGAAAAGAGGGGAAGAGCAATTGGACATACTACCTATAAGAGTTAACTGTCAAATAAATTAAAGTCTTTGGAAGGCAAGCCCTTTCCTTTCAAAGGAGGAGGGTAGCCATAAATTAAGTATCTACTATGAAATCTCACTGAAAAGCTCCTTAAAAAAATGTACAATAGAATTAAAAACCCAAAAGTCTACATCAGAGAAACAAGTGTTTTGGCAAGTAAAATAACATTCTTTGGAACTTTTAAGTATTCCCATCTCAACATGGAAATAATAATGACACACCAAAAAAGGCACAGTTCAGTTTTATTAAATACTTAGTTCATTTAACAGTTGGTCAACTGTTGAAGCTACTAGTAAGGAAACCAACGAAGGGCAAATGGAATAAAGTTTTTTATGAATTAGACACCTATCCTGTAGAACTGAACTACTCATTTTCAAAAAACTTGTTAAACATCCAAAGACAACTTCGGGTCCTTGACAACCCAATATCCAACATCTAACCTTTCTTTAAGAATGAGAAAACTGAAACCCAGAGAGTTTAAGCTCAACAAGGAAGCAGAACAGTTCAGAGAAAGGGACATCTAATAAAATCAGACACAATTGGAGTAGAATCCTGGCCCCTTTCACTGACTAAATGTTGCTTCAGTTTCTCATCTAGTGAGAATATCACAACACTCACCCAGCAAGCTGCCATAAAATATTTTAAACAATAAAAGAGACAACACTTAGCAGATAACAGGCACTAAGCAGTAACTATTGGTGTTAACATTAGACAACCTCCTCGCAGGTGGCTCAGTAGGTGACAGTTATTGTTATTCTTATTATGAAGACAGCATTCTAGGCGGAAGAGAACGGATCTGCTTCAGGCGATCAGGTCAGTACAGAACCTGGCACAGAGCGCCCTTAAATACTGGAAGCAGGGAAGAAGGCGGGGTGGGAGTCTATACAAGTAATTAACAGAAGAGTTAATATTCAGCACAGCTCTCCAAAATGTACCGTAACAATATATGTCCTATTTCACTGGCTTTTCAGACTCAGCTTAAGGGGCTACAGCACCGTATTTTTTGTAAATGAAGCGGAATAGAACAGGAACAAGTGAATCTAATAAAGTGAGTCCAAGTTCTGCTTCATTTAACTTTCATTCTAGTTACATGTACATCCGTGTGTGTATCACAGTACAAAATAAATTCTTTACTGTAGGTAGCAAAAAATATGGAAAAATATCATCCTAGACTTTACTTTTAGTGATCTTGTATTTTTCAATAAAGTTAAAATTAAGTATATTGAGTAAGTGGGATCTGGGTTTTACCTATACGCATCAAAAATTATGAAAAAAATCTTTGCCACAAAATCTAGGTTTCAATTATTGGTTTAGAAATTACAAACATGGTACCTACTTTAGACCTACAGTTTAAATACGCATCCAAAATTACATGAAGGAAGTCAGCTACTAAACTCAGGTGAAACTACCTAACATCATATATCTTAGTAGTTCTAAACCATGGCAGCTTTTTTATTCTCAATTCAAAATATTAATTGCTTTACTATGAATTCAAGGTCATGTCTGAGCATATAAATTGTTTCGTAAGTTGCCACAAAATAATGATGATGTTTCTGAGGTTTTCTGTAGTGAGTTCTGAGTGAGGTTCAAGTATCAAAGTGCATTGTACCATGGATGAAGCTCTTTACTGAACTCTTCAAATAGAAAATTCAGACTACTTCTATATATCACAAAAGCTATGATTTTGTTGTCGTTTATGGCATATAGCTAAACCAAAAATGTCAACTGCTTAATATCCTCTGTTAAATTACAAAATATAACACATGTGCCTAAAAGCTCTAGGTGACAACATCAGGCTGACTAGGGCAGCAGACTTTTGAGAATGACTAGTTGGGGAATGGAGCTCATACTGAGAATCTATGAGAACCTGACTTACCACGACAGCAGATTAAATCACTTCTCTAGATCCCAATCTCCTTCTTACTAAAGAAAACATTAAGAACAGTATCTGTCTCCAGTCTGTTATCCTGTCTTCACAACAAAGACAAAAACAGAAACACAGAAACACACTCGGGCTCTTTATGTCGCTACTAATCAGGTGACAGCCCCACCTGCCTGGCCTCTAACCTCTTCTGTTCACGCAGCACTTCACTAAACAAAGTGGCCAGTTCGTTTGCCCACACTCAAGAATAAAGAACTGGACAAAATCAAAATCTAACTTAAATAAGAAGTGAATACATGTTTACTTAGTCTACATGGCCCGGGCCACCATACTGAAAGCAAATGGAAATTCACTTTGAGGAATCCTGACTCAGAAAGGTTGTCTGTGAGGACTAAGGAGTCTGAAAATTACATGAAACGTACATGTCGTATATTTAGAAAACGAGCAAACAAATGACCAAATCAAACAAAATAGACTTTCAGCATATAAAATCAAATTAGTGGTGATCAGAAGGGAAGGACTCGAGGGAGGTGGGCAAACTGATAAAAAGAATCAATCACGTGGTGAAGGAAGACCTGGCCTACTGGTGGTAAACAATGCATTATATATGGACGTTGACTTACAGTGACTACACGTTAAACCTACAGAATGTTATGATGCAATATTCCTTCGATGAAATTTTATAATAAATAAGTAACTCTGCAATATGTTAAAAGGGTGCAAGTACAACAGAAAAATGAAAAGGCAGAGCAAGACAAGGAAATGGGGCCCAGGCAGGGTTACAATTTAATAGGATGAGCCTACAGACCTGTGGAGAAGACAGACATTTACTTAATTATGACATGAATGTGTTAAGTCCTGCATGGATTTGATCAAAGCTCAGGGGGAATGCAGATGAGGAGGCACTTAATTCTGCCTCCCAGAGGAAGGGATAGCTGAGCCAACTGTTGAGAGAGCAAGAGAAGCTGACCGGAAGTACAAGAGGAGGAAGAACTAGCTCTCCACACCCAGAGAACTGCACGTGAGAGGGCACAGAAAGGAGGAACAGTCCAAAGCATTCGAGCAGGCCACTCCAGGTGGCTGAAGCCCAGTGTATGTGAGGGGAGAAGGCAGGCGGGGCTCAGGTCAGAGGGCTGCCATTTTCTGAGGGAGAAGCCAAAGGAGCTTCAACCACCCGGCTGAGAAAGAAACGCACTGTGGCAGCTCTGAACCTCAGCTTCACGAGGGCCCTGGCAGGAAATGAAAGAGCAGAGCAGTCATGGTGGAAGGAGAGGGCAGGGAAGGCTTTAAAAGCTATTGAGAAGTTAGACACAGAATGACTCGAAGCCCAGAGATGCCATGCCACTCAGACCACAAGGGAGAAAATGGTGCCACCTCTTAAAATGGAAACTCCAAAGAAGAGATCCTGGAGAGATTTGGGGCATGCTGAATTTGAAACGCTTGTGAAAGGGACCTGGGAGTGGCTAGAAATGCCGACACTTAATTATATCAAGTATAAAGAAGTACACTTCTAAATCATTCCCTCTTTAAGAAAGAACTTGCTGCATCAACACTACTGGAATATTTTTTCATCTTTTCTAAACATGCACTGCATCAAAAATCCAAAATTACCCCAAAGCAAAAGGCAGCTTCCTAAGAATGAGGCAATGACAAGAATGAGATTATCACAGAGCGTAATATTCAGAACAACAAGAAACAATGCTATAATTCAAACCAAAGAAAAGTATTCAGAACCTACTCAAAAGATCTGGAAGACCAGACACCACCACAAGATTCTAAATCTAGGCCAAGTACATTTCCTAAAGCCCTTCACAATTTTCTCAGGCTAGTAAAAAAACACATGAGATGTTTTAACACGCTACCAGGACACACCACAAAGTTCAATGTTATAGCCGAATATTTCAATAATTCACAATTAAAACGTGTAAGCTGAAAATTCTTTTACAACTGCAGGACACCTAGGCAGCAAAGACACACCCCCAGCAAACTGAGCACGCGTGCTCCTTTCCTCAGAGGTTACACTTTTGACACTACTTCCCAAGAATAAACAACACAGCACAGCAGAGCTTCTTTTTAAAAATAACTTTTTGGCACTTTGAGGATAAACCTCTCTCCTGGGGCAATTATATCCAAACTCAACAATTTTTTTCATAATCTTTTCACCTGACTTGTTTTTACAAAAGTAAATATTCTATCCAAAGGATGCACCAAATCCCTTTTGTGCAGTCCTGGCCTGATTAGGGCTAATTCACAGAAGAGCTGGTATTGCTATGGTATTCAAATAAAAACACACTGGCAACAAGAGGAACTCTGAAATGTGAATACCCTCTTTCGTTATTTCTCTTTTTTCTTTTTTTTAAGGTAGAAAAAAATGTAGGTGTTTTCATTTTTTCAGCATATATACTTAGAATTCTTTTTTTCTAAACTGTGGGTTGTACATATATTGATGTAATGGAGAACCCCCTCTCGCAGAAATCCTTCGAAAGAATGTGCCTTAGTTAGAGTTAATTCTAGTTCCATTCCTTCCAATCCCTTTTCACTTTTCTTCCACCCTCTCTCCTCTTCACCTTTCTCTTCCCTTACCCTTTCCCTGAGCTCCTGCATGTGTTCTTTCTCTTTCTCTCTCTCTCTCTCTCTCCTCTCTCAACATTTCCACCAGGAAGCATTTTTTTTACAATGATGCTCGTAAGTACGAAACATTTGCACAAATGACAGGTTCTCTAACAAATGACAATAGAACCACTCTTTTCTAGAATAAGTTATACCCATACTCATTCACTCATAAACACCTATTCTTCTATTATGCATTTATGCCATAACCTCATTGGGAGATGTATACTCAATTGCACACTAGAAATTCGCATCACATAGTGTTTACCAACACCACTGGATTATACAAGAATATAAAATTACAGAAGCCATGAGATCCACAGTACTCCACTAGTTCCCTGCACTCACATTTTCCTATCCTAGCTCTGTTTTCCTGCTTCCTCCTTCCTCACTAGCCCATACACACTATGAGCCCCAACCATTACCTGCAGTTCAGAGATAAAAGCCCCCACACAAGCACAAACGCTCCTCCAGTTCTGGCCACCTCAAATGCCCCATCTCCAGTCTCCATCTCCATTCCTCCTAAGAGGCCCCTCTCAAATGTCACTTCTTTCCTGAATCCTTTCCTGGTGATTCTCTTGGCCTAATGTGACCTCAACCTTCCTTTAACATGTAGGGGCCCCTTGCTCTTTCATCTCTTCCTGCATTTAACTGCATGACCCAATAATTCTGCCCTCGTGGAAGAATATTTGCTTCCCTATATTATGTTTTTGCACTACGAGACCAGCACATACCATGAAAACAGCTAAGCTGTCTCATATCTGTTTCTGTAACAAAAATAATTTATTTTAAATACAGGTGCACCCTGGTGGAGCAGCGGTTAGGACAATCACCTCCAAAGGAATGCAAGGCCACACACACCCTTGGAATGTTGCAGATCTGGGGGCAACAACCAGTGTCAACAACTAAATAAAGATGAAGTGCTCCTTCCTCCTTTCTCTTCCTGCCTGCCTGCCTACTCACCTTCATTCCTAGCTGCACCTTTCCTTTTAAATAAACAAACAAACAAATAAATAAATAAATGAATGAATGAAATCTGCTCATAAAGCCCCATCTCTACTCAGGCTTAAAGAAGCACAGTGTCTATTTTAGGAAGAATCGGAGGTAGCTGTTTCTCTACAAAGTGATATAAAATCAGTATCCTAGTATTTTAACACATTGCCACAGTCTTCACATTGCCATCAACTAAACATTTTACTTGAAATGAAAGTATTAGCTTGACATGCCCTGGTAGCTCAGGTGCTAAGTCGGTGGCTAGGACATGGACCAGGTAAAGCCCGAGGATCAGGGGGTTCAACACCGGGCTATGGGAGGGGACAGGGGTTTAGGGGAGCAGAAGCCAACTAAAATGAAAATAAATAAAAATGCTTCCTCCTCCTTTACTTAAAAATGCTTCTTCCTTCCTCTCTTAAGGAAGAGAAAATAGCTCAAGTTAAAACATCTGAAAAAAAAAAGTGATATATTCCACTAGGAACTCAGATTTGGAATAAAAACAATTAAACAATTAAAACACTGTATCCTGCCTCTCTTCTAAATGCTTGCTCTCTCTCAAGAGCAGCAGATGTTTTTCTTCTTCAGCTTACTCATTTAGAGAAGAAAAGGAGCTTGAAAACTGGTAAAAAGCAGAAGGGAAGC
The DNA here is from genome assembly GCA_004363575.1 of Solenodon paradoxus. Lineage (NCBI taxonomy): Eukaryota > Metazoa > Chordata > Mammalia > Eulipotyphla > Solenodontidae > Solenodon > Solenodon paradoxus. The sequence goes on along the minus strand of RJWH01001018.1, from coordinate 465,178 downwards.
ATAATGGTAATTGAGGACAAATGGGCAGGGTCAGTGCCAATGACGTGGGCATTTGAAAATCAACCCAGTGGTTTCTTTAAAGCATTTCAGAGACTACTCTGTAAACCAGGGGCAACAGCTATACTGTGAGGATCTAAAATTTTTATTTTATTTACCTTTTAAAAGGAAAAGTTTAGGCAGGAATGAAGGTGAGCAGAGGCAGACGGACAGGATGAAAGGAGGAAGAAGCACTTTATTTTACTTAGTCGTTCTTCTTGGTTGTGCACTCCAGCCCCGGGTTGCAAACCTGAGCGTGGACTGCGCTCTCAGTCGAAGGCGGCTGACCAAATCATGACTCCACTGGGGCACACCAAATTTTGCGATTTTAAAAATTACAAAAGCGAAAACTCTTTGTTGTCAGCAATCTCCGTCATTTTGTACTTATAAACCAATTCATTTTTTTTATGTCCATTTTTCATTATAAACCAATTCTCCGTAAACAGGTATTAAGATTGGTAGTGTTTGTACTGCTGTTCCCTCCCTAACCCGTGCCAGGACAGACGTTACAAGTGGATGCCCTTTCACTTCCAAATCTAAGGAAAAACTAAACCCTTCCTGCAATGATTAAACCTTTACAGTATACTATATTCCTAACAATTGCTTTATCATATGTAGATACATTTTGTCTCTTTAAAGTAGGATACAAGAGGTAAATCAACATGTTTTGGATAGTATTTTACCATTAAAAAAAATAAAACTATTTAAAAATTCAATCCATTCCTACTTTACATATTGGTCACTGAGTTTTCAAAACATCCTTAGACCCACAATAAACTCAAATGTGTACCGTCTACATATTTACTATGTCAAAGAATCCTCACTGTTATTTCTAAAACTCAAAAAGCTTAATTTCAAGGGTCCAACCTCCCACTGGTTCTCTAAACACACTTTTTCTTAATTCTTCTCTCAGATGCCATTAATTATTCTTTTCTCAGATCATTCCAAATACTGCTTGATTACATTATGCTCAAGGTTTTGCTAATAATTTCCTCTTCCTTGTCTTTCACACAGTCCCAACTATTTCCTTATATTCTCCCCCATGTCTCAAATATACTAAATGAAATTCAATTAGAGACTAAACAGGAAAGCACCTTTTAAATTACAAAGTACTGCATTTATCCTCACTTTCTATTTGTTTGTTTGTTGCTTTTTACTTTGTTGCTTCTTTATACTCCAATCCCAAGTCCCACCCCTACTTAGGATAATTTCTTCCTAATTCTTTTAGAGCTAAAGGACATTCCATGGCACCTGTCAGACAATTAATAAACATTCATTCACTGTATGATCTCAGGCGAAATTCCTAAACTCTCTTCAAGACAGACATTCTGTCTAAAAAGTCCCCCAAAAACCTTAACATAAAAAATCATGAAACTGTATTATTTTATGACCAAGAAGACTTGAAGAACCTAGTCAACTCTCATTTCTGCTTTTACCTATAAAGAAATGAACAGCCAGAAATGCTAACTACCTTGCCCAGCCTTCTGCCGATGTACAGCGACACAACCAGGATTAGAGTCCAAGTCTTCAAACCTTTTCACTTGTGCATGTGACTAGTAGCTTTGGGTTTTGTGGTTTTGTGTTTCTTTTTCCTTTCTTTTTCTTCCGCCTCCTTAATTTTCTGGGAGTTTAAATATGGGGGAAGTTCTAATTATAAAAATAGCACAAACTCACTGCAGAATATTTGGAAAGTAAAAAGGGAACATAAAATAGTGTTCACTATCTTATGAATTTTAAGTGTCACTGCCTCTAAGATACCCTCAACCCAATACAAACTAAACTTGTCTCAAAAGTTCCAGTTTCATTTACTGAAGTTTTACTTTAAATCCAACTGACATACACACTGGTGGAGCAGTGGTTAGGTCAACTGCTTCTTAAGGAATGCAGGCCACATACCCCTGGGTTCAAGACCCTGTTGAGGGGAGTGGGGGGTGGTAAACAGCCAGTGTGAACAACTCATTAAAATGCTTCTTTCTTCCTCCTCTCTTCCTGCCTGTATGCCTACTCACCTTCATTCCTGCTTGTACTGTACCTTAAAAATCAATCAACCAACCAATCAATCTAACATAGTTCTAAAATAAAGTCTTAATGAATAGTTTATAAAGCCCATTTTTTGTTCATGGATCTGTAAAGCATGTTGATCACCAAATACAAAAATCCTTAATTTTAATATCAACAAGCTTTCTAATGACACTGAGGTTTAGATTGCTTCTATTAGCATATTAAAATTTACTTCAAGTAAAAGCCTTTTTATTTTCCTTGGATAATGCTCTACTCAGCTACATGCCTGTTTTTAAAGAATATATGTCACAAGAAAATTAGCATAAGCACAGTCAATACAAAAAAGTTCAAGCCAATCTATGCCATCGACTACAATGCAGGAGCAACATATTTTGAGTATCTTAAAGAGTGATTGAGTTAACCAAGCACAAAAAAATTTTTCTTAAATTATATATATTAGTATACAAACACCTTTGTCCAAATGTCCTGTGAGTAGTAAAATTCTTATAGAATTGAAACTGATCAATTAAGATTGTGCTGTCCAGGAGGGTGGAGAAGTAGAGTAGCTGGACAAAGAGAACAAACTTCCAGTGAAGTTCTGGAGACGTGATGTACTGCATTGCGACACAGTTAAAAACAATGTATTGCACACTTGAAATTTGTTAAGAATGCACATCTCAAGTGTTCTCACAAGAAAAAAAACTGTGGGGTGATAAGATTTGTTAATTAACTTGGCTATGATCGTTTCACAATACTTACATATATCAAAAAATTGTGTTCTGTACTTCAAATACATACAATTTTTATCTGTTAATCGTACTCAATAAAACTGCGGGGGAAAGGCTGTGCTGCCCAATATGGTAGCCACTAGCCTGCATGTGGCTATTAAGCCTTTGAAATATGACTAGTTCTAAGTGAGATGTGCTAGAAATACAAAACACGCATGAAATTTCAAATATTATGAAAAAAGAACAAAAAATAACTAATTTATAGGTTATGTATTAAAATTATATTTTAGGGATACTGGGTTAAATAAAATAAGTCAATTTTATGTGGGCTTTTTTTTTACTTTTTCTTTATTTTAAAGAAAAGGTGCAGACAGGAATGAAGGCAAGTAGCCAGGCAGGTAGGAAGAAAGAGGGAAAAAAGCATTTTATTTGATTTTTATTTAATTGTCTGCACTGGCTATTTCCCCCAGGACTCAAACCTAGGGGTGTGTGGCTTGGGCTCCTTTGTAGGCCACTGACCCAACTGCTACTCCACCAGGGTGCACCTAAATTTTCCTTTTTTTTTTAATTTGTCTTCTAGAAATATTTACATTATATATCACGCACATTGTAGTTTGCATTCTATTTTTATTAGGGAGCACTAAACTAAAAGAATGAAAAAAAGAGGACAAAGAGAGACTATAGAAAAACAGAGGGGGAAATTTCCCATTCCCTCAGGTGGACCTGGAATAGCTCAGAATCTTTTTGTATCCATAGAAGAAACCAAATCATTCTGCTATTAAAGAACATGACTTAAGAACTTACTACTTCTGAACAAGAATTATAGGTATAGCTTAAATAAATAACACAGTGAATGTTTGTACATTGATATATATACTTCATATGCCTATGGTAAACCTAAAGTTTTCCCCTAAAGAGAAAAGATTTTTTTAAAAAAGAGAAATTCTGTAACCTATTCTCCAATAGGTTAACTTCCTTCTTATTCAGAAGAAAACTTTATCTCATGAGAATCTCTGTCCTGAACAGCTGTTCTTTCCTGTTAAGGACCCAAAAATTCCCATCTGTTTTTCTCTTACATGATGGTTGATAAGAAACGTAGCCAGATATAAAGGTACCCTTTAGAAAGAATATTCTAAACAAGCTGCATTCCGTATCATTATGGTTCTGAGGCCTCTTGTGGAGATTTATAAAGGGTCACAACAGGTTTAAATTAACCCATGGAAAGAATCTAGCATTTTAAAAGGATCTGATGACTCAAAACATTCTTCTGGACTCTCCCGGCCTCTTCACTGAAAATGCACTCAGGACAGTCATACCAGTTAGTTTTCTTTTATGCTCACCCAGGTCAAGTACAAACTTGAAAAGTGGAATAAGGATAATTACTTTAGGTTCTCCACTTCACCAGGTGTTTTGATCATGTTTGTTTGGTTCTTTGTTGGGGGGGCTGGAGGGGGTCTTTATTTGGTTGGGTCTCATTTGGTTAATGTTGAGAATGGGCTGTTAGTTTTACTTCTGCATTTGAATGAAAAGGGACTTAAAAAATAATGAAAGTCAATTCTTCCAAGCTGGAAATTACCAGTCCTTTCCAGACTCAGAAGGTGAGTCTTTTTAAAAAGGTTTTATACCAAGCTGTACAGCAAGCTTTGCTTGTTTCTAGCTCTGAGCAACACATGAGAAAACCTAAGAAGTCTAACAGCAAAATATTCAAAAGTAGCTAGTGACTACCAGTGACTCTAGGTCAAGGAATTCTGCCATAATAAAAGTCAACCTGGGATGTAGCTGCAAGAAATAGGGTTGAATCAGTTCAAGAAAAATCAAGAGAGCAGTAAGACAGACCACACTTCTTGGTGTAGAGCTGGGTTTCTCAACTTCAGCACTAGTTAATTAATACTATAGGCTACAGAATTCTTTATCTTGGGCAGATGCTCTGTCAATGGGGGAATACTCAGCATCCTTGGCCACTCTATCTCCTAGATGCCAGTAGTAACTCCTCCCTCTCACCCTACCCAAACCTGATCTCTGATTTGTGACAACCAAAAAAGGTCTCAAGACATTGACAAATGTTCCTTTGAGGACAAAAGGCCCATCATTGAGAATCACTGTCTTCACAGTGAAAGGGCCTGAAAAAGTAGCATTAGCAGTCAAATCAAAGGCAGCTGACTGGGTAACCAGGGCCACAAGCTATACTCAGCGGCCGACTTTAAACCAATAGTTACAAAAGCAGTTGAGTTGGTAAGACATATTTCTGACAAAGTTTCTGATATTATACCAAACATAAGCATAACAATATAATGCCATCTTCTAGGGTTATGAACCAGCAGTGCTTCAGAGGACAGAAGATCTTCAGCAACACTGGAAACGAATCTTTCAGTCTCAGTAACTAATTCAGTTTGCAAACATTTTTATCAGATTAACCAATAACAATAATGGTCACCATTTCAGAAGACACAATGGTCCAACACCTAAACTCTGCTATTTTAAAAATAGTTTTAAAATAAAATACCACTTTCTAACCCATATTATAAGGAAAAATTAACAGAACTGAGAACATTTGGGGACTTTGGCAAAACAGAAATATCTCAGATACCTTCCCTAAGAATGAAAATTGTTACTTGTAAAGTAATTTGGCAGCATCTACCAAATTTCTTTCAGAATTTCACCTGCAGGAATCTATCATAAAGATATACCCATCTATGCAGGAGAGCTGAATTAAGCAGCTCCCACAGCAATGTTTACAAAAGCAGTAAATTGGAAACACCTCAAATGTTACCAATAAGGAAATTTTAAATAAATTATATTCACACCTCGCTAGATTCTACAGTCATCAGTGGGGGGGGGGGGGGGGTGTGGAACACCTTAATGGCCTAGCAGCTAGTTCACTCCGAAAGTCCCTGGGGGTTTAAGACCCAGAGCCTAGGACACAGCAAAGATGAACAACTAAATAA